>JAAMPI010000971.1:0-21928 GCA_013054445.1 Cudoniella acicularis | reverse complement strand
AATCGCGCTTCTGGTGTGTTCCCTCGCCAGGTGGCATCGCTGCTATCACCCGTGGGTACTGCCGGCTCCTAGCATGGGTCTCGATACAGTCGCCCTCACAATCGGCGAGTCTGGGATGGGGATAGGGATGCGCCCAGCGACGTCTGTTGCGTATGGTCGACTTTGACGGTTGAATTCGCCCTCTTGTCAGTCATGTACCGTCTGATACCCGGGGTACAACGAGTCATGCAAAGAGGATTGAGGAAAGTGAAGCTTGAGCATTGCCGCTCGACTAATTGAAGCGCCGGCTGGCTCAAGCCATGACTCGCGCTAAGCTGTTGGCCTCAGGACGGAACGAACTTATAATGTATAAAATCCCTCCTACCACTAATTGCCTTCTTTAATGTTATACCTTGAGCCAAACCATTTGAACTCGTTCGCTAAAAAACCAGAACGAGTGAAGCAAGTGAAAAAGGACCACTCACTCTGATTTAGCTCAGGTCGTGTTGCTAGTATATCACCATTCACATGCAAGCAGCAAATGTATATGGAGAATAGTCGGTTGTGCTGCCGCAATGAGATATTGCTTAGTCTTTGACAATTTCCTTGTACATTCAAGTACTTCTGTTGCACGCTCCTTTCTATATTACACAAGAATTATCTTACTTCCCCCTGACATCCTCATTCCGACTGAGCCCGGGCCAACGCTTCATGAAGATGCGCAGGAAATCTATATCTCAATTGACTCGTGTACGTTGTCAAATCCATGTTCTTTTGCTTCATCTCTTGCATCAACAACTGTCTTGATCCTTCATTTGCGCTGAACCCGCTATTTCTGAGATTCGCCTGTATCGAATTTGTACATAAGATTGTCCACATGATTAGGTTTGGCACAGTACTAGCGACTGGCTGAGTGTAAGATGAGAATCTTGCCGCACAGTTCCGAATCTCACTTGCGTTTCCTTTAGCCAGGAGAGGAAGGATTTCGAGCTTTTCTAATAACTTTGTGGCGATGATTAGCCGTATTCAATTACAAGCGTACATAGACTTACATCAAGTGCAACACCCCAGTTTTCGTTTTCGATCTCTACTCTTACCAAAGCAATTTTTAGCAGCAGTTCGCAAGCTTCGTAATTGGCCGTTTTGATTTTGTCCCGTTGTGCTCTGTTCCTGTCGAAAATTTCCTTATAGGTAATGGCCAGTCCCTTAGGACTGTCAATGGAAGCAAGACTCATGCTACCAGTCTGAATGTCCCCAGCACTGGGCTGCGGGTTTGGTTTGAGAGGTTGGAGCAGTATTGGATTCTGGCCGATAGGGACGACTAAGAATTCACTCAGAGCCCGATTCACAATCACTATAACGTTGTCAAACTCCTCTGCGAGGTAGTATAAGAGAGCTGCATCCGTAGTCCGTCCATTGTCGTCCGCAGCACTGGCGGCCTGGATCGTGATTGTTCGCATGAAGTCGTCCGTCTCACTCAAGCCAATGAGGCTCACCCGTTCGGCAACAAGACCCGCCGAACGCTGACCACTTCCATAAATATCTCCTAGTAGCAGGGCAAACTCTCTACTTTCTAGTACTAGTTCTCGTAATGCGTCATGGCATAAAGCGACTTGGCTTGCCCCTAGCTGGCCTGGCAAATCCTCGTTAAGACAGATGAGGACCAGATAATCGACAGCTGCACCGACATTGGCAGCCCTGAAATCGCGTGTGTAATAGCCCACCATACGGCCAAAATTGATTTGAGGGTTGTCTCTGACAGTTCGAGTTAGAAGATTTTCCCCGCTGGTGTTTGGATTCGACACCCTTAACAGGCCGTAATAGCCCATAACGGTAGCCAAGTGCACCCCATCGGCGTATGAGTAAGAATACAGATATGCAACGGCTTCTTCAAACATGCCGCACGCAACCTGGAAGAAAACGTAGGCTCCAAAAGAGCAACCGACTTCGGCACCTCCTTTGATGAAAAATCTGGCACCGATTTCCCTCATAGTTTTTTGTAAATCAGCAAGCCCGTAGACCTCGCTTGCAATTTCATCAACGCGATTCACTTCTCGGGCAAGAACTAGCTGGAGCCAGACAAAGTCTTCAACATTGTGACTGATACCTTCAATATTCCGCGACCTCAAGTCACAGCGTCCGATAATTTTGTAGCAAGCCATTCTATATGGGTCGATCGAGTTTTCAGGAGCTATCCGAAGACGTTGATTGTACTCATTGTTGATGCGATCCTGTAGGTCTCTACGAAGTCTTCTATCATCGCTCTGGTGGTATTCTGAAATATACCCAGAAAAGTTGGATCGATCGCACGAAAAGCATTAGAATTGTCGTTTACATACTGAATGATTTCTTGAATATGTCCAGTCCGGAGGAGATAATAGATGAGAGCCCAGACGTAGTCATCTCCGAGCATCTGCAGGTCGATATTGTCGCCGGATAGTCTCTTTTTGGAAGCCAAAAATCGCACGTAGGCTTTGACTTTGCTGATCACATTAGGAATGCCTCCAAGATTGGCTTCCCGGGGATTTTTGCTGATAACACTTTCCACTTCTTCGAACGCCAATTTCTCAAGACACCTTGTTCCACCTCGGATAATCTTCTTCCTGATCTCGGGATTTGCACCGGCTCTTTCATCCAAGTAGAGCCCTGCAAACTGGCGCTCCTTCACAGCACGAGAGTCTGCCAATGATTCCACCTCGGGGTTTTCGGATATAATTTCAATGAAGGCCTTATAAGCTTTGATGAGATCTGGGCCATGTTGCTCGCCTGCAGTTTCAACCACTCTTGCAAACTCGTGGCAGACAGGATAACAGCGCTTATGCAGTCGAGCCAAGTTCAGATTTTGTACTTTTTCGGCGTATTGGCCCTGCTTGTTTCGTTGGAAGCGATCAGCTGGAGCTGATGTAGCAACGCCATTTTGCTCCATGGTTTGTGTCACATCCGCAAAGACTTGTTGGCTTGCCGCGCCTGCAGGAACTGCAGCACCAATAGCAGATTTTTGCAGGCTCGATCTTCCAAAAGTGCTTATTCCCGCGGCTCCAGACGCCCTTGAGCCGGCGATGGCTGCCGCTTTGCTTCGTCTCGACCGACCAAATCCTGCAGAAGCTGCTGGCGCAGTTGCAGTAAAGCTTCCCCTATCAGCACCAACAGGGCTTTCTCTGGGCTTTATACCAAAGTGTTGATATATCCTCTTTCTTTGCGCATCCCACTCCATGGTAACATTGTCTTCCAAGAATGTGTCGAAGTCGCGAATAGATCTTGCCAGACCATCAGATATCATGCTTAAGGTCGTTTGCGTTTGTAGATTCGCAAGATATCCTTCGACATCGGTATCTACAGGTTGTTGCACTGGGGCACGCTGTTCAATCTTCCCTGCGCCGGTGTTGAATAAGTTCAAATCTCTGATTGCCGCTCCCGGATCTACACCGGAAGCTGCGAGAAGATAATGTGCCTTGCCATCAACGCTTCGATCTTGAGGCCCCGGAGCAAGGCGTTTTATGCGTTGGCGGAGATCTCCTAATCCAAGTTGGAGGTGTGGCAGATCATCACCATCCGTTTGACCATACATCCTCTTCCTACTTCTCTCTAGAATTGAGTCGAAATACGCATGATTTTGGCCATTCTGTTGTGATTGCTGGAGACCTTGCGAAGTTGAAGTAGCCAGCGGATTATTCGTTGGTGGAGCCTGTGAAGCCGGTTGCGCATTTGTCCCAAAGGTACTACTTGACGCAGGTGGTCTCGATGTGCTTCCAAACGCTCCAGTGCCACCTCCAATACCTCCTCCAAAGCCCCCAAAGCTACCCCCAGTCGGCGTCCCTGCCTGTGGTTGCGCAGTGGATGTTGATCCCAAACCCCCAAACCCCCCCAAAGGAGCCTCCAGTTGATGTCCCTGCCCATGGTTGTGCGGTAGAGGTTGCCCCAAAACCCCCAAAAGCTCCACCTGCAGTCGATGTTCCTCCCTGCGGCGGCGCGGTGGATGCCGACGTAAAAAATGAAATACCAGTTGATGGAAGCGGCAGGGCATTCCCAAATGGTCCCTGCCCAGGTGCAGAGGGCTCAGTAACCGGTGACCCAAAGAGCGACATGGCGAGAAAATTGATACCGGTATCGAAGGTGATGAGCGAGTTTGGTGCGCTTCTGCAGGCGCGCAAAGGCTTTCTAGAAGCTCAGAAAGTCGGCAACGAGAGGTTGACTTTTTTGGACGCGGTTTATTTTTGAGGACGCGCTTCCCGTCTCCAGGTCACGGAGGGCGAAAACTATCTTCCGATTCGCTTGCTACGCACGGACTTTTCATACTCGCCTCGTCTGAAAATTCAGGGGTTTAGACTCCTCTTCATCTTGACCGAATAAAGAGTCAAATTTTTGTGGATTACGAATGTTGTTCTGTGTTGAATTTTACACTCTACACCGAACTGTCAACAATTGTTGCGAATACAAGGACCCTTTGCTAGCCTGGAACGTTACCATAACTTGCACTGATAGTCTTTGTCTTAACGTACTCGATGCGGTATTTTCAGAGTGCCGGGTTCGCAGGGTTCCATTCTAGTCATCAGATTTATAATATTCCACAGTAGTAAAATAACTCAGCTTCGTTGACTACAAATTATATACCAGATATTTATTTAAACGGAGAGCTCCATAGACTACTTAAAAAGTCTAAATCGCTATCCTACTATGGGTATATTACCTTTTTTTAAACAACTTATTCGGATTTTAGTTTATCCCCAGCACTCAGAAAATACCGGACCGAGTAAGGTCGCCAATGCAATGAATTTATGAAGCCACATAAAAACTTTCAGCGCCTACAATTTTCGAGATCTTTCATGCTCCTAATCCCACCGTAGTTATTACATTCAGGTTACAAGAACCACCTAAATTCAGGCACGCTCGGTCCATCCCTCAGCTGCTCCGTCGGTACTTCCTGAATATTCAATTTTCTTCCAAGCTTTCTGTCTCTTCTCTTATTGTCTAGCGTCATAAATACGCTCAGCAATCCCGCTAGCAAGGCTCCCGTAGCTCCGAAAGCGGCAGTGGTTGCCAGAGCAGGTATGTATTTGGGCGCTGATTGCGGTGTGAAGATGTTGCTAGATACCAGCCCCATCACACTTGCTAGTGGGACTCCAACCGAGGTAAGCACGATCCGACGACCTTCACTCGGCGTGTTATTCTTGAAACCGAGTCAGTTTACTCTTTGTAGAACATTTGGGGGTGAGTTTGCTCACATTGTACCAAGTTGAGAGTAGAACTGATGGAGCGGAAGTTCCCCAACACATCATGAAAGTAGCAAAGTAAGCTATGTGCTTCTGTTCAAGGACATCGATGGTAGCATAAATGGCAAATCCCACAAAGGTGAAGATGAATCCCAAGACGACGAATGGGCCTCTCCTACGGGTGAAATCGGATGAAAACGCTAGGATCAGAAGCATGACTACTCCAGTGACATTCGGAGCAACTGTATGTAGGTTTGTCTTGACGGCGGAGTAACCAAGCCTGGCAACAATCTGTGGAAGAAAGAGCGACACTGATCGGAGATGGACACCAAAACATATTTCTATGGCGAGAAAAGCGTATGTTGTAGGTTGGAGAAAAGTCTCTAGAGAGTCGCGAAGATCGAACTTTTCATTGACGACAGAGGACGAGTCAACTTGAATCCGGTGATAGGCAAGTGTCTTCTCGCTTTCGTTAAGGAAGGATGCAAATGCCGCGTTCTTTGGCAGATAAAAGAAAGCGAATATAGCGAATAAGAACGTTAGAGATCCTTCTACGAGGAAAAGATAGCGCCATGGATAGAGAGGAGTGTTCGTTATCCGAAAGACGCCATATGCGAGAAGCCTGGAAAACGCATTGGCGATATTAATGGCTGCATAAAAGATTGCGAGACGTCGGGCAAGTTCCCCTCTTCGATAGAAAGTAGTAAGATAATATATCACTAGAGGGAAGAAAGCGGATTCTGCCATGCCTGTGCATTTGTAAGTTTGCGATTCAGGCGATCGTCTGTTGTTTTGACATACCAAGGAACCATCTTAAAGCTATTATTCCACTGAAGTTGTAAGCAGTGACTATTCATTGTTAATTAAGGTGTTTTAAGCACGGTGGCACTGACACACAAGTAGAAAATCAGGCGTCCTCGGAGAGGTGGGAATGCTTACCAATCAGAAGGGTCATAGCTCCAAAGCATGCCACAAAACATTGTTAGTCTGCTCCCTAAACTTTTGTTCAATTTTATACGTACTCATAATAGGAAGCACTATAGCCGGACCATATTTCTTTCCAATCATTCCCTGCCATCGGTCAGAGCTGTGCTATTCGTACACACAGGGTGGAACAACTCAACAAAGGAGGAGCAAACAGTACATAAGGGATATAGAAAGCACTCAGAATAATGTTGTACTGATTCCCCTTGAAATGTAGGTTATCTTCCAGATGGTCGGCCTTTGCGTTGCCAAGATTTCCCTTGTCCAATGCGCTGAACAGATACATAACAGCTAGTACGGGGAGAAGTCGAAAGTCGAATTTGCGACAGGGAGCCCGCTTAGTATGGTGATCCACAATAAAAGCAGGCTCGGATTCCGAGTTGATTTGATCGCCCGGGCTGATGTCGGAAGTGTAGTGGTTCTTTGTGTCGCCAGCTTCCATTCTTGTGGAGTCTGAGCCCAAGGACGGGACTTTATGTGTGGACACCATTCGCACTGCCGGCTTGCTGTTTTGACAGAAGATCACAGATTTGTAGCCGTCTCCAAACACAGAACGACAGCCAGGTGAAAAGTGAGCAGAGGCTCATCGATCCGAGCCGTTTTGATGTATAAGAGGCCAATAGAACTGTCTAGGGAAATGCAATCGTGAAAAATAAGGATGAGTACACAGTGACAACAAATAGAAACCGAGTATTGCAGCGAGCACCTACCAGTCTCCTGCCGCATGCATCAGCAGGGCCAGCACCCCGCAAACGCAAAGATAAGCCTTCCACGCTTCTGTGAAAAGCTTTTCTTCGAGCAAGTTGGAGTACGAATTTTCGACGATGAAGACTTCCTGGCCGGCCGCGGGCATGGAAAAGACATCGCGGCAACCGAAGGCTCTTACAACTTCCGGTATCGTAAGGCACGAGAAATCTCTACACCAGAGCCAAGTAGGTTCATAAAGTATCTCCTCGACCGTTAGGTGCGTAGTAGAGCGAATTCGCACAAAACACTCGAAAACTAAGAAACAGCCACTATGTGAAAAGTGCTAAAATCCGAGAGTCAACATGAGAGGATAGGCTAGATTAGGGTAAATCCACTTTTTTCCTTACAATGTCACAGTAGTAGAGATATTGAGAGTGTTATAACCCATTTCGCGCGAGGAGATACAGAGCCTGACGCTTTCAAGAACCAAAGAGGACGGCGAGGTTGCAACATTGTAGCTTTACTACCTAGGTAGCTTTTGTGGATCTGGAGGCATATAAAGGCCAACTATCAGTGCTATAGTAAAGGTGCTGAGCGTAGATACTTGATCATGAGGACTAGAAATGTGAGGCACGTGGAGGCTTTTTAGAAAAAAATTAAAAGGGAACTTTGGAATGGTCTGGGCTCACAATCCGATGTGAGTGACGTCAATATGAAGAACGGAGGCGGAGTGGTGCTCCGTGATTGGGGTGCAGGTGTGGAGGGGAGGCAGCCTTACACAATGAAAAGATTCGAAGTCAGAAACAGGCCGGAGAAGATCTCTACGCGGTCTAGACTTCCAGCTCATCACGAGCAGCTGTCGTGCAGCCTGAGAAGGCCTCACAACCACAGTGAAACATAACTATTTGGGAAGAATAGGAGATGCAGGTGTTCTTCTTACCTGGGTACTCTTCTTGAATTGGATGAATGTAATCGATATCGCACAAGACCATGGCATGGGCCACATGGCAAATAAGGTTGAGGCGAAAACAAAATGTCGAATCGAGGCATTGTCAGACATTGTGACGTCGTTGGTTAAACTTGGTTTAGCGGCACTCTGCGCGTTAGATGTAACTGGGCGCTTCTTCCCAAGGCACTCTGGGTTACGAAGCACTCAGCACTTAGCTGCGGAAGAGAAGAAAGGCGGACTCGCTCACTCGGGTCACCCAGCGCGTGCCCGGCGCCTCTGGTGGGAAGCTTCAAGCGTGCAATTACAGCACGGTGTTAGAAACATGTTTGCCGTTGCCTTTACCATTATTACCATTGTCCATTACTACCCTTTTTGCCATTGCCATAATCACCATCGCCATTACCATTACCATGGCGGGCTTGCTGAACTGTTGTTTAGTGATCCATCGTGGCGGTGTGGCCAGTACATTATTACCTAGGTACTACTGGCCTATACAGATGTGGCTTATTATCCAGACTCTTTCAGCACCTCCCTTCCCTTCCCTTCCCTTCCCTTCCCTTCCCCTTCCTTCCCTTGCCATCCATCCCGTTGATCCCCAATTCCGGAACGCCCATTTCAAACTTAACACAAAAGCAAGCAAGCAAATCAATTCATCATGAAAGCGAGAATGAATCTACGAAAATAATCGTACGCACCACCACCATTTCACTCCAGCTCTGCAAAGTGGCCCAGCGAAGAAGCCAGTCACACCAGATAAAAAGTTCCTAAACGCCACCCCTGGTATCAAGGCCATAGAATCAAGCACCATCACATCACTTCTTCTTCCCCCTCGCATTCACCTCTCCTTTCTCGCCAATCCCAAGCGTAACCCTACATTCGGGACAATACCATTTTGTTGTTCTCGGTGGGATTTGTTCGAGACCCACGCACTCGAGATGGAACCACTCTTTATCACACTTTTTCGGCGCAAGTTAGCCTCTCTCTTTAAAATGTAAATGCAAAAAACAAAATCAAAAAGTAGATGGAGTGCGAGCAATGCAAAAAAACAATGTACAATGTATATATGAACAAGATTTGAGACTATATACTTACATCGCCATTTTCACAACCAATCATCATACCAAAACTAACACGGTTGCACAAGCAATATCGCGGTTCGTTCGGATCAATGATGTTTCCTTCATCGTCCACCTCATCGTAGATCTCCTGGGCTGCACTCCCTTCCCGACCATCTTTCTTTTCCCTCTTGGGGCCAGCCTTCTTACGGGTTGCTGCGCTTCTCCTGCCGACACTGACGGCCGTTGAATCTGTTGGCCCTTTTGTCACAACTCCAGGAGCTGGACGCTTGGTACGCTTGCTCGGTTGGCGTGGTTCAGGCGCGGGAGTATTGCGAGCTGTGCTTGCACGACGAGGACGATCGGTGGCCGCTGCGGCCCCAATATCACGCTCGATACTAGCTGCCTTGCTGCGTGATGAACTTGGGCGTTTAGGTGGGAGAGCTTCTGGTGCTGGGGCTGTTATAGGCGCTGGAATTGGTACAGTGATTGGTGAAGTAGCAGACGGTGGTACGGGAGTAATTGGTGTTTGGACTAAGGAGCCTCGACGAGGACGATCAGATGTTGCTGTTGGCAGTTCAATCTTTCTCACTTCTTTCTTAATGGTCCTTCTTGGCTCCCTTACGGGAGGGAGAATGGGGGTAGAAGATTTTTTCGGAGAAGGAATTGGGACTGGTATAGGTACAACAACGCTCTCAGTTGGTGTCTCAACAGGTGTTTGAGGTGCCGCTGGAGTGATAGCTGTAGCCGGAGCAGGAGCCAAGAGAGGGAGTTGGATAGGGGCTGTTTCGCTGACAACTGAAAGAGCCGCTTCCGATGCTGCCGGGGTTGCTGCCGGGGTTGCTTGTTTTGTCGATATTGGTTGGGGAACAGGAACGGGGGTCTCCGTCTTGCTACGCTTTAGCAATGGCCTCGCTGGTTTTGCTACAGATTCTGCGCCAGCAGGCTTTTCGCCATCAACTTCAGTTTCGGGCTCGGGATCCCTTTTTCGCTTCCTAGCAGGTGTTTTGCTTGGTGTTTTTGCAGTACTCTTCTTTTCCTCCTTGACTGCAACCTTGTCACTTGCGCCAAAAAGATTTTCCATTGCCGCTTTCGCATTTCCCACTTTCCGCTGAGCTTCTTCGAAGCCCTCCTCTGCAGCCTCGAGTTCCTTCTTCTGGTTTTCTCTTTTAAGCTTCTTTGCCTCATTGAGCTTCATACCACGGTTCATCAGAGGCGCTTCCTCTTCAATGGGTTTATTTGCAGCCTCAGCACTCAATGCGCCTTTATCCGTGACTTGTTGTCCATTGAGTTGTGGAGGCACTTCAATAGTCTCGCCTTTTGCAGATGCGGCTGCCACTGCCGCTCGATATGCCTCCAATCCACGTCCTCTTGATTTCAACTCTCTGTTAATCATTGTATCGCTTGGCGACCAGACAGCATTCTTCTTCATCTTCTTTCTGAGAAGACCAAGCTCATACTCGCTCAATGCCAGCCAAGGCAGGTGTTCACTTCCAGGTTTGGCGTCAGCTGGAGGTGGCGCAAGCAATCTCAATGCATTACTTGTGGAGATACCAGCAACTTGACTATGCACGTTTGTGCCAAATCCAGGAGGTCGGTTCTCTCTTGGGGGCTTCGACGACTTTTCCCTTTTCAATTTCGGAATCTTCAATCTTATCTTTCCATTATTGCCATTCAAACTTCGGGCTGGGGTTTCTCGAGGAGTGACAAACTGGTCCTCGCTCGAGTCATCGCTGTCGGATCCATAAGATTCATAGTCGAGCTCATATGGTGCTAGAACTTCTCCAGGAACCGTAATTCTCGGCGCTCGATGCTTTCGTACTTTCATGGCTCCTCCATCCGCTGCTCCTCGATCAACACGTAGAGTGATCTTGGGCGCTCGATTCAAGACAGGCGATTTTGTCTTCTGTTGGACGGGACTCGCTTCTCGAGAAGGGGGGTAGGCGTCAGCTATCGATTGCAGCTTCGCGTGTATATTCTTGATTCGATTATAATGGCGCTCGACATTCTCTACCATGCGGCAAGCCTCTGCATATGAAGCCGTGCGGGCCCCAAGGGATTCGCCCAAATTCTGCGAAATTTCCGCCCGCAAACCCGTTGGATCTGGCTTTTTATCCGCCGGCAAGCTTGGAAGCTGCCCATATAGTTTCGTGAGGTCATGAACCTCATATGAAGCTTTCGAGTATGTATTGTCGAGGTTGCCGATGAGCGTGAGTGATCGGATCATGTCTGAAGGGAGGTACTCTGTGAAATCGAGGAAATCTGTCACCGTCGCCTGTGCATCGGGATCAGTGGGCAGTTCGAGGGAATCGAGGTTGTTATTGAGTTTCGCCATGCTCTGAATAGCTTCTGCCAGCTTGCCCTTGTTGCGCCGCGAGCTGGGACTGGTGCTCTGCAGAGGGACGTCCATCTCAGCGGGAGCCATCTCGTCGTTGCGCTGCGACGCTTCTTCTGCTGCTGCTTGTGCTTGTGCCTGTGCCTGGGCTGCGGCTCGTTGAGAATCGGCCTGCGACTGGGATTGCGGGAGCTTGATGCGACAGCTCCAGATGCCACTATCGTCGAGCCATCTGCGGCGACACGCGATCAGTCAGTTCCGGTATCGTGAAGTTCACCTTTGTGATCTTCTTCTGCCCCGGGACGTCGACGCGAGGTCGGCAACTTTCGCAACGCGACTGTCTAGCGCTTGCTAGAGCCCCCTGCTAGACTACTAGCGCTGCATGTCCAGCGTGAGGCCATCCCCGCACGTGAGAAGCGCCTGATAGAAGCGCGCAGGGAGGGGATAGAAGAATGCGAGAGGTAAAGCTTACCGGCGTGACGCATCGGAAGCCATGATGAGGGCCATGTTCAGGTCATGTTCCGCAATGCAGGAGGACTGAGGAAGTAGTAAGGGCCGACGCGGTTGAGGTGTCTGCCCTGGGAGTGTTTATTTCGGTCCTCATCTTAAACTGGCGCGCTTGTTTTGAGCGTTTGGGTCACCCGATCCCGAATTCCCAACTCAGCATCTCTCCTTCCAGATGTGTTTCAAAGGACAACCCTCGAGTCTCACACGAGCTTTATTCCTCTTTTGACGTCAACTCGTGTTTTGAGTACGCGAACCGCAGGGAGTCAGAGAATAGGCGTGCAAGCAATCATGATCTCATAAATTCGCTATTTAGCAACTTGATCCCCTTGGATACCTACGTTCCTTCGTGTTTCTGGTTGTTTGTTTGCCGCTTTTGCTAAGCAGAACTCCCACCTTTGACAATACCCGCAAGGAGAAACCGCCTCCGTAAATCCCACCAATACATATGGACACAAGAAAACTCACGTTATACATATCGAAACAAGCCCATCTCAAACTTATACACTTACACAGCCCCAACAAGCCCTAGTGACACTCCCGTAATCAACGCAGCTGTCACCCAAACTCCTGCATAACCTATGGCCCCCACTGCCTCAACTCCGTCGATTGTGACCCACGTCTGTATGAATGTATTGATTCCGCTAGCCAGCATCACTGCAGCCGTCCTCTTAATCACTACCTTGGTCTTTGTGCTGTATCCCCAAACATTGTACCAGAGGGTATCTGCCAATGTAGCAGACTCCGGGTTGAAAGCCACATTTTTGGCATCATCGCTTGAAGGCACCGAAGCAGCAGCGGGTGTGAAGATGAACGATTTTGCTGCGAGTCCTAGGAGAAGCGTAATTGGAAATAGCGTGAAAGGGGTAGCCGTATGCGCAGCGGTAACACTTGGGATATTGGAGAAGTATGTAACGAGGTAGACTGGTAGGTAGGAAGCGCATGCACTGTAAAGTGTCACACTATAGATGGATGCTGCCAAAAGTGTCGTGAGGATTTGAACTGAGGTATCTGTAACAATATCTCTGTTCGGGACAGCAACTGAGTGGGAGCTTGTGGATGCCGCATGTGCGAGTGAGAGAGGTCGTAAAAGACGGAAGGGGATATAGGTCGTAAGGGCATCGATGATTAGGGAGGAGATGACCGCAACAGTTCGAACTTCATAGAAGGTACCAAGAAGATATGCCTATTCATACAATATCAGTCTAGTGTTATTCCACCATATCAGTCAATTCCATGCTCACAGGAGGGCCATGAGACAGTAGGCTCAGCGCCGCAAGATCGTATCCGTCATAATCTCCAAACCAACCCAGTCCAAGCTCAAATCTGCCCCCTCATTAGCAATTATCCCTCCCTTATTGAAAATATAAAACTCACGTCCTCCACCCAACTAATGCACCCACTTCCCACCAACTCTCCAACCTCCGACTCACGCCCGCTAAATCCTTCTCCGTAGTACCATACACCGCATTTAAGGAGTACAGTAAGCTCGACAACGAAAGACTGAGAACCACTAAGAGCGGGAATCTCAGGAATGGTGGTAGCTTGCTCGCATGGAGGGGCGCATCTCCTCTCTGTACAACAGCAAATGCTGAATTAACAGTTCGATTTTTGCTGCGCGAGGAAGACATGATGTTGCGTTGGAGTAGCTGAAACAAACAAAATATTCACACTAGGAAAGAAGATATGTTCAAGCATCCGGAGCCTTGAAGGCGAGAGTTGTGGATTGACTTGTGGTCTTGTTTATTTCTCGCGCGCCCAAGCGGTGACGTACTGCACGTAGCGTGCCCTGTCATTCTGCCAACCTTAAATCTTCTTTCCCCTGCAAACAAGAATATATTCTTCTTCTCTTTTAGGAAAATTTCTTCTAGGTTCACCGCGACTTGAACAACTACTTCGATGGCTTCAAATTCGCATTATTCTCTAGCATAAATGCTGTATCATCGTCATTATTGCGCTACAGTACAGGGCCTTATTTCAAGACCTCTCAAATTTTACAGTATACCTAAAGGCCTACACAACATTACAATCATGGTCTCTTACACACCTCAACTGGTAAGCTAGGTATCTTCATCAAACGTTTCATACATTTCAGATGTCGTGCTATTTGACAAGTCCAATTCCATCAAAAAAAAAAAGGGAAAAATAACCCCTTCAAAATGCTTGTGGCGCTTGCGTTTGCTCGACGCTCGAGAACGACCATCACTTTAACCTCGTGGACATGCCTACATGCCAGTCCACTCTTCGGTGCTGAAAGTCGTGTGTGCGGAGGCATGCTCGCCGCATGTATACATAGGTTGCTACAAAAGAAATCGTTTCCAGCCAAGAGCTCTTCTACGACTGGGATGTTTAATGCGCCGACGAGCATTATTCTTCCATGCGACCAAAAACACCATCATCGTCTTCGTCACTTCGGCCGCGAGATCTCTGATCATAATCATCATCGTCTGCGACGCTTTCCTCGCTCTCCTCCATCTTTACATCACCATCGAGATGGACTCGGTGGCGAGTGTAACTTTCTGGCTGGCGAGGGTGTTGGTTGGGAGTCAGCGAAGTGGCCGAGTAGGAGTTTTGACTGAGATACTGGGCAGGAATATGGGGCACGGGTGGCGCGTCTTCGGGAAGTGTGACAGGAATCGTCCTTGGGGTGCCAGCACTTCCGAAACTGCAGGACAACAACTCAACTGCAGCAGCTAAACCATCATCCTCATGATTTCGACTAATACCCGACGACAACGGACGATGCTCGTGGCTCGGCTGACGATAATGGCCGAAACCAGATCCAATTGGCACGCTCCCACTTTGCAAAGAATTGGCAGAAGGTGCAGATTGGTAGGAACGCGAAAAACCATACCCGCTGCTGTACCTCTTATGCCTGCCAGTGTAGGATCCACTGCTGTATGTGTTGGACATCTCTGCTTGTGGAGGAGGTGTTGTATCTGCCGAGCTCGCTCGATCATTGGGATCTGAAGTCCCTGATGCAGCTGGGGATGCAGAGTCCTGGGTCGCTTTGGAAGTCCTTGGCAGAATCGGGAGGAGTAGTGCCATCCTGATTCATGGCCACAAGAACGGAAGCTGCCTCCAAAAGCTGTACCTGCTGATGCTTTGAGATAAGCAATTTGGAAGTGTAAGACCATTCCGGAGTATGCTCCCATCTGCAATCAAAATGTTAACAATTGTCCTTCAAAAGCCTGGGACGAGAATATGTCGACTAAATTCAGGTCGCGAGCCCAAGATGGGATGCAGGAAGGAAGGTGGGCACAAACAAATGCTTGGTCAAGCAACTGCTGTGCTTGTATCCCTTTCCACACTTGTCACACTTCAGATCACCTCCATTCGACTTCTTTCCATCCTTCATCAGGTGCTGACCTTCACTGGCTCTTCTCATTCGTGATTGCTTGAAGCTGTTCTCGTCGTCTTCTTCCATATCCTCGTTCATATCATCATCAATCGCACTCTCACCTCGATCTGATTTACCGCTGGAGGTCATTCGAATTTTATGGCTTGGAAGGCTTGCGGGTGGTGAAGGAAGGCTACCAAGTGCTGCTGACCTTGCAGAAGCGGATTTTGACATTGTGTTTCGGCGGTTGGTGATAGGCATTCCCAATGATGTATCTCCTGCCTCCCTTACTGCGGCGACCATTGCTGCGACATTACTAGCGGTGTTATTCGAGACACTCTTTCGACGTGACACCCGGTGGCTTGAGATGAGGGACCCTGAGGATACTGAGTGAGAGTGATTTCGCGAATGAGACTTGGGAAGGGAGCCGGCATGGGTGGACATGGATAGACGGTGTTGGCTCAGCGGTCTCGAAGAATGTTGGATTTCCTATAGAATTAGATGATCAGCGACGATCTATTAATATATACCCTAGCATGGAGGAGCCAACCTTCGAGGAAGCCATTTCGACGACGGATTGTGTGTAAAGACGGCCCTCAATCCTCGAAGCTCTGAGAGGCTACAATATGAGGGCCGAGAGATTATTTCTAGTCAATTTGGTGGTGAGATGGACGAAGCTCAAGCTACCTGCATAAAACACGCGAGATGGAAGCTTATGGTTGTGTTGGATGGGATGACCCCGGGGCGTCGGTGGTGATCGGGGAGCGAGAGCGAGAGCGAGACGGCCAGGCGTAAACTCGAGATATTTGACAGTTGTGTGTATGGGGTTGGAAATGGAGAAAATCGAGAAAAGTGAGGAGCGAAGCAAGGAATAATCGGCGAAACAAAAATTCATGCAATTGTGACAGCTGGAATGGAGGAAGATCAGGACAGGGCCGCAGCAACTTAGATTTGTCGAGGATGGCTGAGACGCGAAAGCAGCGGGGTTTCGAAGCAGCCGTTAAGGGTGTGTAGTGAGAGAGCCTTGCGCCTGAGCGAGAGCGGCAGAGTGTCTTCAGTGCGGTGCGGGCCGAGAGAGTGCGAAAGAACCCAAGACGCAGCGAAGCTCTGGATTAATTCATGCGGAAGAGGGCGAAGCTGATGGTAAGCCAATGCCAATGGAGTGAGGGTGGGGTGAGTTGAGGCGAGCAAGCAGGTGAAAGGAATGTGGAATGGTGGTAGTAAGTTTTTTTTTTGTAAAGGAGGAAAAAAGTTGCTTGCAAGAGATGGGTTTCTGGTGTTGATGGGACTTTGGGAGGGCTCAATTATTGGCAGCACAGCCGGCTGGACAGGGCAGGCGCCAATCAGTCCTTCCTTGGTTTCCGTCGCCAGGAGGAGTCCGAATTGTTTTAGCGTGCGCGCTCCCCACACGGGTTAAGGTCTAGAGCAGCACTCAGTATTGAGCGAGGTGTTATTAAAAAATTTCTACGGCTTTCGGTGTTGGCTCGTTATTGCTCAATGCTCATCGGCGGGTGGTTCAGTGCAGCCGCTTTGAGTGGCCGCGGGCGCGGCTGTATAATTTTATTCGCCTGCTGGGCAATTGCATAGGGAGTGGCAGTGGGCAGAGCGAGCAGTGGGGGGAACAGTGGCGAGAGGATTCGAGGGATTCCCGCTTCCAATTCGCTGCAAAAAGTCTCAAGAATATCTGGCTTTTGCTCCTCAAAGAAAAGCTCAAAGAATGCGTGCCCGAGTGACCACAGACCACGCCGAACATATCGGTATCAATGCCTCTTTTGGACGGAACATCTCCATCACCAGGCCTGAGCAAGGAAACGCCCTCATCACGACAACACGATTTCGCGGGCTCGCTGACGCTGGACCTGAGTGAGTTACTGTGAGTAAAAATAGCGATACGAACTAGGCTCCTTCGGGGCGCCCCTCGTGATTCTCCCACCATCAGTCTCGCGGGGCGTGGATCAGCCAATAGCCTGTGATCACAGGACACCTGCCCTACGCGGTCCTTTAGGCAGTTGGTGTGGCCCAAAGTGGCGAGCAGCTTCATGGCCTCTTGCGCATGACATATAGCTGATTGGGAAGAGTGGCTCCGAGTGAGAAGCTGAGTACGAAGAAGTACGAAGTAGTGGCCACGGTTGTGGTGAAGGCTGTGAGGCCAACATGCCATGCGATTGATGTGTGATCCCCTCCGCCCTTTGGAAATCTGGGAGCGCAATCGCCATCTGACGCCAAAGAAAACGCAATCGGCGACAAGGCTTGGTGTGGATCATTCTGTGTGACACACATGGCAGACTCTACGATAACAAACTTTTTGGTGGACACTCACGATAGATCTGCGAGTCTGTGATGTGGTGACACTGACAAGTGGTACAAATTAATCTCAATCATGCTCCTGTGTGGGCACCAATAACTGAAACTTTCGTAGCATCTGACGGGCCTCCAGCTGACATGGCATCAGGTACAGCGAGCCAAGTTGTACCTGTTCCTGAAAAAAAAAATCCCCAGCCGACCATGGGCAATCCAACCAGCGACTGCCAGCTTCTGCATAAATTTATTGCTGCTCCGCGCGCCCTCTGATTGGATACGGCTCTAGCCTTGCTCCTTTGCGCTGTTCAGACAGATCTCGCAAGATCATCGCTGCTTATTTGCTTGATCAGCACCGCTACCAGAAAGTGGTTTCTCGCAGGTATGGCCTCTTCGATTCGTCCTGCTTTTCCGTGCGCAAAACTGGAGGAGACACACATATCTCCCTTCGAAGTTATTCCCCATCGTGGCATCGCCGAGGCGCGCAGGTCAATCAGTGCCAATCTAAGCGCTTCAGCGGCTGCATCATAAACTCCACACCTCGAAGCGGGGGTTGAGGTTCACGCCCTGATTGGATTCATTGGAAAGCCACCCTCTTCTCTGCTCTTCAGGCGGCAAGAGATTCCAGACGACAGCAGAATTCGCTTCAAAAATGGGGGCGTTGCGCGTGGTTAGAGCAGCGCCAGATTTCTATTTATCCATCTCTAAAAAACGCCTCTGATGCTCTTCATCCATCGTTGCATGGGGAGAAGTCAGAAGTGCAGGTTACTCTAATAAAGTGCTCGAAGATCAAAGGTCTGGGATGGTGGCCTGGGTGCTGCTGATCACGAGAATCGTGGAGAAGCCTGGTCAACAAGCAGCCCGTGCTGAGTCAAAACCGACAATCGCGAGATCCAAGACCGTTTCGCTGGTTCCGGAGCATTTCCTTTGGATCTGTAGATCTCTTACTAGCAATGTCGACGCCGAACCGGGAATCGGCCAGACAAACTCTGGCGGAAATCTAGCGGAACTCCAATTTATCTGAAGTTTATTTCCTGAAACATCTCTTGTGGATAAGCATGGCTGCATCTAGCTCTGTTCCTTTAATCCACGGACCTTACAGTACCATCGCAGCCCCGGAAACGTGAAATCGTGACCCCAGCCGGAACGTCTAGTGACCTGCATTAGCACGCCTAGGAGGCTTGACCAGGCCCAGGGTCTTCCCTGAGGCAATGAAACACAAATAAAAATTAAATCCCTCGCCAGATCTGCCGCGGCTCCCACCAAAAAATATCTGGTTGCTGGAACTTTTGGAGCTTCCCCAGAATTAAAAGAGGCCAGTCCATGGGATCATCGCCGGTGTCATCGGATCAGTGGTAAGGCTGGCATCGTGGTCTTGGGATTACGAGCGTCAAGGTAGGTACGTAAAAGCAGGTACGGTACGGGAAAAGGCCACGATACCGGAACCATTTCCAACTTTTTTTTTTTTTTGGTGGCTATGCCTACACAGTCAGCAAGCAGCAGTTCGTTCGCCAAGTGTTTCTTCTAAGACATCGAATGGAATCCAATCCCACAGCGTCAATCGTGCGCGTGGCTTGGTCAGAAGCCGCAACACGAATCCACTTTGATGTTTCCCAACTTTTTTCCCTCGAGGATAGCAGAATCCGATCAGTCGGGAACCGGATGAGCCGGAGCCGCCAGCTCTGTTGAATGCTGGCGTTTCACGAATTTTTAGGTCACAAAGGGCAGCTCTGCAGTGCACAACTTCCGGTCTTTCAGGGCTCACTTGAGCGCAAAGCGCAGCGAGAGATTAGAAGTATATTCACGTGATATCTGAAAGTAGATGATGAAAGTCAGGTCTGGCCAATATCTTTATCAGCAAAGAGACACGCGTCTCTTTTCTCGGTTTCTCGCAGAAACCGACTCACATCACAATTATGCAGATACCCAACTGAGGACACCTCTTCCCGCCACTAGCCTACTTAGTTGCCAGATGACATCTCACAGAACCTTCCACTCACACTTCGTCGACCTTCTAGAAGACATCTTTTTTTGAAAGAACTCGCTTCCATGCGCATAGGTGTGTCAACGCACGCTGCAAAAAAGTCTTCAAATCATATGTCATCTCAGACAGTCATGCATTTCCAACACGCGCCTCAACGGCTGCCAGCATAAATTTTCTTTCTTTCTGAAAGATGTGATCGCTGATGATGTGATGATCGGAGCTACCCCGCCGAGATCGGCATAACCCCGCCACTACCTCCCGCTGTCATTACTCGGCCTTGTTCCTAAAAGAAATGCACATTCCTAGGAGGAGCGTTGAAAATCCATGGGTTGCTCATTTTCTCGAGAAAAAAAAGTTTGACAGATAGGCCGAGCCAAAAGCAATTCTCTTTCACAATTCCAATTTACGAGGTACGGTAGGCCTTGACATAAGATTCAATACTTTCATTAAGCCATCCTCAATCCGAGACAGTTCTCTAAAAAGCAAAGATCCACATCACGCTACGCAATCTCCTAATCTAGAATTGTACTGATAACAGGGAAAAAATATTTTTCTCAAGCTACTACCAAAACCTCAGATTTCTAATCTGCATCTATCTCCACACGATACTAACCTGGACCTGGAATTGGAGCACGGGGTAGCACTCATTGGATAAGGAAGACATGGCAGAGCAAGCGTACAAGAAATTGGGCCGAGGTGGCGCGGGGAATTTCTGGAGTAAGGAGGATATTGAGAATGCCGAGGCGCAGAGCGTATGTCTTCCATCTCCCCTTTGGTTCCTCTTATCTCCGTCCTTGACTTTCAGCTATCCAATTGCCCTCTCTTCCTCCTTTTACCTCTTTTCCATCACCTGCTTACCAATCATCCCTCCTCTCAACTCTACACAGCCCAATTGAAGATATACACACAAACCGCAACTAGCAATGACCCTTTAAATATGAAAACAAAGTAAAGCTAACATCTCATCCCCTCTCTAGCAAACAGACCTCGAAGCGCAACTCCAACCCTCCCCCTCCTCAACTAGTACCTCCAACACCCTAACCCGCACAACCACAACCACAACCTCACGCCCACCCCCCGAATACTTACACACCGGCCGCGGCGGCGCAGGAAACTGGACCCAACCCTCAACCACAGCCTACGACTCTCCTTCCATCCCCCACTCCACAACAACAACACCCACAACCTCCCTCTTCCCAATCTCGACTTCAACTAGACCCCTTACCGCCAACAATAATAGATCACCGACTTCTCCTTCTTTCCTCTTTCCGATTAATACGAGTAGGGCGAATAGTAGGGCAAGATCTGTGTCTCCTAGGGCGAGTCCTTCTTCGCCTAGTTTCCCACCTTTGTCTGCGACGTATAGAGGTAGAGGTGGGGCTGGGAATTTCCTCGTATGTGATTTGTTTCTTTATTGTTTATCCGTCCCTTTCCCTTTCCGCTTCTATTTCATTAGCCCCTTCCTGTAACCTCCAACCTCCTTCCCCCTTCTCTCCCCAGCAAAACCAACCCCACCTCAAATCCACACTAACCCAATCCCAGTGGGGTTCCACCAAAGAAGCCGAATTACAAGAAGAACGGCGAGCCAAGAGAGAAAAAGAGGAAAGAGAGAGAGAAGAGGACTTGAGGAGGGCAATCGAGGAGAGTGTTGATGATGTTGAGAGGGGTGGGTTGAAGAGACCTGGAAGAGCGATGGTTGGAGATCGCGGGGGTAGGTTGAGGGTTTAGGTGTTGAAATTGATTTTTGGTGAGGGAAGATCGAAAGGGGGAGGAGTGAGACGGAAACCAAATCGCCTATAGGTAGGCAGGCATTGAACATTAAGGATTCAAGTGCTAAAACCAACTCTATTAAAAAGGATACAAATATCCTCGATAGAACACCCTTGTGTTATGTATAGATACAGGAGTTTCAGAAACCCTTGGATCTTCTTTTATTAAAACTTAAAACAAGCATATATATATATATATATGTTATATAGTTATACAAATAACCACATACAGTTCAAACCCCCAAATAATAATAAATATATCAGCCCTACACCACTCTCTCCACCTAGACATAATAAATACATATATTAAAACAAATCATCCCCAATCTCTTTCCTATATTTACCGAGTATATATACAGTATCTTTCTCTCTCCTTTCTATACTTACTAATTCTCTTCTTTTACTTCTTAGCCTCTTTTATATATATATATATATTCTTCTCTCTCCCTCTCGGTATTAAATCTCAGAAATTCGATCGACTTAATTCTTTATTTTATCTAAACTTCATGCCTTTAAGTCTTCAAGTCTTGCGTATTACCGTGAAACCAAGTTATATCTAGTACTATCTATCTACTAGTCGAAGTCGAAGTCGAAAGCTAAGAAGGAATAGTTAGGGTTTATTCGCGCGTGATATCGATATACATTTTTAGAGGGGAAAACAGGCAAATAAAAATCTATATTTCATTGACTCATGTAATCGTATACTCATGAGCTTCACTTTTTCTTAGTGGCTTCATCTTCGTCTTCCTTTCGTATACTTCCTTCTTCTAATCCCTCTTCGTTTATTCTTCCCTTGTTTCTACTCTATCCCCCACCCCCACTCGCTTCCCTTTC
>JAAMPI010000970.1:0-21941 GCA_013054445.1 Cudoniella acicularis | reverse complement strand
CACAACCGCAATCGGCCTCTCTCTCACAGGACACAACGTCACTATCCTTGAGCAAGTCCACGACATCTCCTCAAAAGGAGCAGGTATCCAGCTTCCTCCAAATGCTTTGCGGATTATGGCGCGTTTCGGGTTTTGGACGAGATAATGCAATGTGCGACTGTGCTTGAGACGAATTCGCTGCGCAGGTGGGAGGATGACAAGGAATTGGGGAGGGTGAGATTAATGCCTAATGTTGGTTTCCCTTTCTATTTCCTCTTAATTCATTGCGCGGTTCTGACTTCAGGATTGGGAATAGAAAGGAAAATGCTAACAAAAGAGTTGGATAACAGATTGAACAAAAATACAACCACCCAACCTACACAGAGTTGGCAAAAGCCAATGTCATTGCCGCAAGGGCAGAGAAAGTACTACGATCATTGCCTCGGGGATTGGCACCGCTGTACCAGAAAATGCTCTTTCAGCTTCTGGAGAATGACGATAATGAACTTGTAGAGATCGCTCTTAATATCTTGCGAGATGCTATTATTTCTTTCAAGACTTCGACTCTCCTGGAACTCACCATCGCTGCATCTCTGCCGCCTGAGTACCGGAAAGATATACCCACGCTTCGAGACTACGTTTTGCAATGTGGATCGTTTCTGCAGATTCAGGATTCGACTGATGGAAATTACCCCGTCCACCTCGCTCACCAGTCTGCCATCAAATTTCTGGCACCCGAAATCTGCTTGTTGAAGATCCTGTTTTTAATAGGGAGAGCGTGAGGGGTTGTGGAGGGGGATAAGGGGCAGGGAGGTAGGGAGGCAACTTGAGGTGTTGGAAGTTGTGATAGGGGATTGGGCGGAGAGGGGTTGTTGCCTAGGCTGGCGGTGTATGGTTGGTGGTGGTGATGGTGGGAAAGCGGGGAAGAGGTGTGAGGGCGGACAGACGAGGGTCAAGGGGTAAGCATGAAGTCTGCGCTTTTAAATGTCAAATTTCTCTTCAGTTTAAGTCTATTATGACCCTTAATAAAATAAATGAATGTTCCGAACTAAAAACAAAACCACGAAGCCAATATCAAAGCCAAAAAACGCAAGAAAGAAAGAGTAATTGAAAACAATTCAAACAAGAAAAATGCAGCAAGCAACAAGCTTCTGAACCCCCCTCTTTCCCTGCTGTGCATTCTTCTTCTTTGTCCTATATTCTTTCTTCTTGGGCTTTGCTCAAGAAATGACATCGATGCGAAAAATCAAGCAGCAACGCACTTCCAGCTGCTAGATTTATTATCGATCCAAGCAGGGAACTTCTCACTCCCCGGTTTCTCATTGAAGCTGAAGCCCGTGCCTTTGCATTTCACATCGCTATTTCCTCTTATTAGTTCATCTAAAACACTCAAAAGAATATTTGAGAAAAGGATAACTTACACCCACGTAGTGCACCTAAAACCCGGCTTGGCCTTCCCAGATGTCACGTTGTCGCTGAATCCCTTGGGAAGGTCAACGCAGGTGCCGACTGTGCTTGAGCCGGTGAATTTGAGGCCGAGGAAGTTGCTGTTTTTTGTAAGTTAGTAAACTTTATTATTATTATTTTTTTCCGGAATTCTGGAGGGTGGCGGCTGGGGTAGTATTTGGGGTTTTTGTGCCGGGGAGAGAAAGGGGGAAAAGGGAGACGCACGCATCTTGCCAAAGATCAATGAGGGGTGTGGAAGCGGCTGCTGCTGCTGCTGCTGCGGAGGCAGGAGTTGGTAATGAGAGGGCTAGAGTAGCCATGATGAGTGCAGTGGAGGAGATGAGGGTTGAGAAGTGCATTTTGATAGTTTGCTTGGTTGCCTTTCTGGGTGGGAAAAAATAATGAGAATAGATTTATTTTTTTGATGTTGGGATAGTTGTGTGATGATTGAGATTGGAGTATTTATTGCGAAGGTGATTGATAACAGAGAGGCAATTCAAGAAGGAAGTGTTTATATTTATATATATTTCCTGCTGCGTCAGCAGCCTGTATCACACGAAATTGATATTCGTCAAACGATTCCTGAATCCTTGCCTTTCATCTAGCCAAGATACTTTCGGCAATAGTGTATATGCCTCACCTCACATCAGTTCTATTCTAGTAGCTGCCCTCTCACCTGATCTAAAATCATTTTCCAGCTTTTCTCTCGTGGATGTGTGTAATCTTCTAGCTGCAAAGCTGTGTAGAATTCTTGGCGGGTGAGGAATTCTTAAAAAGCAGCATTAACTATCTGACAATTCTCTCAGTGGCTGGGCCAAGGCCGAAAACCCCCTCTCCTGAGTAATATATCTTACCTCACAAGGTAAAGGATTCAGGTTAGAACAACTAGGAGGTTAACGGGGAAGCTAACTGATTTCTAATACCTACTGTGATTTTATTCCCGCAGAAATATAACACGTTACACCGTGTGCCATGTTATGCGTAAAATTCCTTTAAGAATCAACCAGCAAGAGGACGATTAGAACGTATTTTCTGATCCCCCCTCCGACCAATACTAATATTCTCAAAACTCACCCCAGCACTTTCAGAAGCTTGTCATCAGCATGGGAAGGCCGAATTTCGCCTGGGTAGAATATCCAAATTAATATAAACGTCTCTCTTAGTCAGTTACCAAGAGCCAAGAGATTGGAGTCTTGGGCTTTGTCACTGTCAGCATTGCCAAGTCGTGAGATTGATCTTTTTGTAATTGCTTCGGCTATACAAATATGCAAGCGTCCTGTAGTAAGCGGCCGGAATCGATGACTGCCAAGTTATTTCAAATCACAAGCTTATGGGCAAGCACCGAGGGCAGTACAGATCCGGGGGAAGTGGCGATTCTTTTACGAAGTTGGAGATCGATTGGAAGGGGTCTGCTTGAGTGATATTCATTTGCGGGAACATCTCAGTGAGGAATTTGAATAGAAATCGTGTGTTCATTGTGAGGCTGGGCGCGTCGAATGCCTTCCCTCTAAGAATAAATATGAGCTCCGAATGCAAGAGCCAAAGCTTCCCGAAGCCTGATTAAACTTACTTGCACGTAAAATTATTGTTATTCCACTTTGCCATGTCTTTAAACCCCTCCTTCCCAGTAATCACTCCCTAGAAACCGGTTTCAACGTAACCCACAACGATGGCTTCTCCCACACAAGATACATTTTCATGTCCTTCGTCCACTCCTTACTCCTTTCATCTAACTCTAGGTCGAAATTCCATAGCAGTCTAGCGAGAATCGTCCTCATCTCCGCATACGCCAAACTAATCCCTCTATATTAGCACGCATTTTCTCCTTTCTGTCCCTTCTTTCTCAAAATTATTGAATAACTTGAATTTGAATTACTTACTTCCGACCAATACAATTTCTTGGTCCTAAACTAAACGGCGAAAATGCGGCTTTGTTGTCGTTTTTGTATTTCTGGGGTGCGTTTTCGAGCCAGCGTTCAGGCACAAATTCGTCGGGATCAGCCCAATTTGAGGGCTGGCGATTAGCGGAGTATGTTGCTACCGTGACGATGGTCTACCATGATTTTCATCAGTAGAAATCCAATTGACAATTAAAAAGAGAGCGAACAGGCAACGAGAGGGAGAAACATACACCACCAGGGATCCAAACACCATCCACAACTTCGCCGTCCCCGGGAACAACTCTCGGTCCACCACGTGGAGTAGGAGGGAGGAGTCTCAGCGCTTCGTCTAAGACTGCGAGCATGTATTTAAGGCTATTAACGCTGATTTGATTGATTTCTTCTTCGGTCTTGAAAGTTGTTCGGATTTCTGTGATGAGTTTCTTCATCGCGGAGGGATACTTGAGGAGGTAGAAAGTCACGGCCGATAAGAGCGTTGATATAGTTTCGCTTCCGGCGACGATAAGGATCGCGAATGTCGGGATTATTTCTTCTACTGTTATTCCTGTCTGTTTCTTATTAGTAAGAGTAAAAAGGCATAGAAAAAAGTACATTACCTCCTTATCGTTATGTTTCAAAACTCCAGTCATAAAATCAGGTCTCTCAGTCCCCATCTCCATTCTGCTCAGCACCTTTTCCTTCGCAAACTTCGCATGACCAATCCGTCCTTGAATCACCTCCTTCGGAATAAACTTCATGAGTAATTTCGCAAACAGAGGATACTTTCTCGCCTGAGCGAGAAACGCTGAAGACTTAAAATGGACGAGCAGAAACGAGACCCAAGGATGGTATCCCGATTCCTGGAGCGAATTGAAAGATTCACCCAAGGTAAGATCACCAATAATATCAAAAGAAACATAGTTAAACCATTTCAACATATTCTGGGGCCCATCTGCAGCGCAGCTGTGTAGACGGTAAATAAGCAAGTCGACGTATGTCTTGATAAGGGGAGCTTGTTCTTGAAGGGATTTCTCCGAGAATGAATGCGCAAGCAGGCGCCGATAGCGAGAATGATCGGCATCAGATCGTACAGTGAGAATACTGTGCACGCCTCCAGGTGGTGTAGTGTACGCATTTGGATCTTTGGGGAAAGAGGGCTTCTCCCCTTGTCGCGTGTAGACATCTTTAAGGGCGGGTGCGGAAGAGAAAACGAGCTCGTTGGGGGCCATGCGGATAATGGGGCCATATTGGGTGTGGAGATCTTTGATGGTGTAGGCGACTCGACCGCGGAGGATGGAGAAGACGTAGGGGAACTCGGCGAAGGCGAAGAGTTTTGGGCCGGGAAATTTGGCGAGAGGGTGGAAGTATAGGTTGTAGACTGTTCCGTAGATGGCAACCTGCGCGAGAGTCAGTATTGAGGATAGCTTGAGATTGAGGAGGGGGGCTGACTGAAATCAGGGTGCTGGCGACAATTGCCAAGGTTTCCCAAATCCCGATATTCAGTAACATCCTGCCCAGTGCTAGCTATGAAGTGCCAATTGGCTTATTTGGGATTTCAAAAGCAGAAACGAAACTGTTTATATCCCGCTCTCTAGTAAGCGTTGGGTTGTTGGTTTGTTGGAAGTCGTAAGTTCACAAGGTGGGGTAAAGACGAAGCACGGGGTAATTAGACGCAGTGTGGTATAGACTTTTGATTTGATTGGTGGAACACAATTACTTAAACTAGGTACCTTTCCGAGATTATGCATCGGAAAATGCACTTCCGGAATCTACTATATGGAAATTGGAGAAAAATATATGCCGATAAATCTACTTGATTATCTCACCTCGAGCATTTGGCAAACGTTGAAATCGCCCACTTATTCTTCCACCTGGCCCGCCAATGGAATCTCTAGGGGAGGTTCTTCACCTCTACCTGCCCAATTACAAATCCCTAATAACAAGACTCGAAAACAAGACTCTTTTCTCATTGTCAAACTAGACTAACAAAGCCCCTACAGATTGCTATTTTTCCATTTTGCATTTACAAATATGAAAATTTCTACTTATATAACCGTAATGAAGTCGAAAGAGAAGATTATACTTACCCCTACTTTTCCTGTCTTTCTTTCGTAATGAACCTTATCTCTTCTCCCCAGAAGCAAGGAATCGCAGCCAAGAAACAATAGAGATCAGATAAACTTTTCGTTTCATAAAGTATCAACAGAAAAAAGCGAATTTTGGGGTTATCATTATTAGGAAATATCAACAAGCAGAAACGGATGAGACAATGTGCCAAGTTATCTAAATAATTCAGTATCGCCGTCGAATGACTTTCAAATAACTCCTAGGAAAACCTCAAAACGTCTGCTATTTCTCGCAATTTGGTTAGCATATCATAAATATTTTGGTTAGATACTGTAAGAAAGCCTGAAACAGGAAGCGACCATACCATGGTGTGTATTTCAGCGAGGTGTCAATTCCACGAAACTAATTCTTAATTCGTCTCAAGGAAGCCAGCTACTAGCGACGAAATGCGGTAGCTTACACAAGTTTTAGGAGGGATCGCACAGCTCTGGGAGTCCTAAGAGTTTTTTATAGTTTTCTTTCACGTGAAACAATCAGCGGGTGTATTCTATTTGTGCACCGAAAAGGGATATAAGGAAAGGAAAGTGAAAAGGAAAGAAGATAGTGTTTCTTTCAGTGAAGTTTCAATCCAAGGAACTCAAAATTTAGCTCATCATCAAGCAGGATGCTGGAGAGAAAATTCTGTGACTTACACAAGAGCTTAAGGTAAAATCGCACAGCTCTTCGAGTTCTCACAGCTTTCTCTCAGCCAGATCTATGCGTGGGTAATTCGCGTCCAACCCAGAGCTTTTTAGGGTAATACCCAACCCAACCCAAAATATATCTGCATGATAGTTACCCGGGAATCCAGGTATTCCATCATGTGACCTGGAAAAACGCTAATAAGCGCCGGGACCCATAATAAGACCTTCGGCCCGCTAAAATAAAAGTGGGCCGAAAAAGCATGACTTTCTGGCATTATTTCCCGACCTCTCTTGTACAAGGGAAGGCACAAAAACACAACAATTTCATATATCTAACCTGGCAAATAAACCGGTGCACCGACCTAGTTCGACGCCAGGATAGATTGACTTGATAATAGTCGACTCAATGACTTGATAATAGCCTGTCCTTCTGATCGATAGTCGATTTAATGACTTGACGACTAACCGAATAACTCACTATCCAGGGGAGTCGCTTACGGACTACTTTGCTTACTAGCGCTATTTATATAGTTAAATAGAGCTTCTCTCTCCGAGAGAACCTCTTCTTCTCTCCTTAGCTTAGTCTCTTCGATAATACAGCACCTTCTTGCAAATACGTCCCCACGTGACGTCAGGGCCCTAGTGCCTTTGCAGAGCCGTAACAGTATTACGCTCCTTACTGCCGAGAATAGGAAATTACGGGCTGTAAACGAGAAGATATATAAGAAGAGACAAAAGAAGAAGTCGCACGTAGGTAGGGGAGGTGTTTTAAGTACTGCGGAGGTCCAGGAGGCTCAAGGGAGGCCAAGGACTAACAAGGAGGTGGAAATTTAGGTGGTTAGGCCATCTAATCCTAAGGTATCTGTATAGGCGCCACGGACGTGTAGTATATATAGATCATTAGAACACACTACTCGTACGTGCCTAGAGCGCTAATAAATCAATTAATCTAATTAGAAAGTTAATATTTAATATATTTGATTTTTAATTGACTAAGAAGTGTAGAAGTGACAGAGATTGTAGGCCACTTAATGATATGGGCCGCTTACTGATCAAGTACGTTAGATCTCTACTCTTATAACTAGATCAGGATCCAACGAAGGACATACGAGACATTACGATTCAGCCGTTATACAATTGTGATCGTACGTCTCTCGGCGCGACTCCATACTTCTTCATATTCCTGCCATTCGGCAGTGTCACGACTCAGCTGCCCGTACTGGACAAAGCCAAGGCGCTCGTAAGCACCTCTTCGTCGGGGCGATGGGCTAACGAGCAGTGCCAAAATGTAAGGACCATCAGGTCTTGCCATTTCTACGCAGTAGCAGGGGTGCCATCCTTCGGCGGCCGGCTGTTGACCATGCACGCGTCCTACTGCATTCTGCAGTGGGGCGGCTTGTTCATCGGTGCCGGGGAGAGGTACAAGGCCAAGATAGGTATCTGCCCAAAGAGAAGGTGATGGTGCACAATCTGGATTTGTTGAAGTCGGTTGTTCCTCAGCCACCACCAAGGGGTATCTCAAGTCTTGCAATTTGAGGTAGACCCAGGCGCGCAGAATCGATGCTCGAATAGTCAACCATCCATCGGACACCTGTCCGAAGCGATTGGACGTCGAAGGAGCGGATGCAACATCGATCATCTCGAAAGCCGCACTAGCCTCTACAACCTTATGAAGGTGGCCCTTCTGGCTGACTGCTTGGTCAATGGAAGCCCACGAAAATGACGGCGCGCGATATTCTAGTGGAAGTCTAGACGAAGTCACTCTCCGGTGCTCCCAGAGTAATTCCGCCGCCAGCTGCTTCTTCCACAGGCCGGCGATGTATGTATCATTCAGAATGCTGTGCATACGTGATGCAATGCCCGAGAGCGCGACTAGCTTGTCCTTCTCGTATGTCAGGAGTCGGCGAGTATACTGCTCCACAATCTCAGACCCCCATAGAGCATACGCTTTGGGCTCGTCTCCTCGCTCCAGTGTTAATTTCAGGCGTGGGAAAAATTGACACAGGCCTGAGAGATCTTCAGCCTCACATTCGCATTTCGATTCGCTTCTACACTGCCACTGTAGACCATGAAGACCGAAGTACAAAGTACGCGATGCCAGAACTCGCTCTTGGAAGATCCAGGCCCGCGACGAGCTAGGATCAAGCGTCGGGTCAGCAAGGTTCCCGAACACATCCTGCCGATGCCAGTAGCCAGGACGCATGAACCCAATTCTAATGTCGCTGTTTTCCACTTGAACCTCCCCCGAGAGGCGTCTCGGTGTCAGAAATCCCTCTTGGTCTGCTGCAGCCGAAGCGGCAGCAATAGTGACAATTGCTTTTTCGTAGATGCTGGCCATTTTTGCTGCTTCCTCCGTCCAGTCCTCAAGGCTGTCTTGGATAATGCATAACGAGTCAATCCACAGATACGTGTAACCAAGAGACTCGGTGGCTATGATAGCGTCCTTGAAGGTTTGTGGCAAATCCTTCCAAGGCAGGTCCCGTTCGAAAGTGGACAGATTTGATATCAGCGTTTTTACATTCTGCTCTTTTCCCCAAGAATGAGAAAGAGCGACATAAGGACTCGCAGTGACGCTTCCCGGTATTATGCGTAAGGTAAACCCTTCTTGAAATCTGGCTATAATTTGTACCAATCGTTTCGGCATTTCTATCGCCTCGGCAGCCCTGCATTCTGTGTGTTGTTCCAGACAAGACTGCAACCATGATCGGCCGAGAGAGAGAAGGGATGGGGAGCCCGCACTGTGTTCGATTGAAGTCAGAACGGGGAATAGTTGATTGATTGGCCCAAGGCCTGCTAGCACCCGTAGAGGTTAGTTATTAAGGGATTAAGGGCTTGGACCACCCAGCTTCTGGGATCTCTGCACCAGGATACGAATAGCTTGTGTGCGCGTGGAAGACGTACCGGCATGCTTTGGCGTAAACAGCAAGAAGCGGTTGTGGTCGTATTCTGTAATTCCGAGGAGGAAAATCATCCTCCTAGCACTTCTCGAGGCTGCTATTAATTCATTATTTAGAACAGCGTAAGCGTCGGGGTGTGATTTGAGATAGGTGGGATCTGCTATTTCGACAATACCACACAAAGCTTTGCAGAATCGACAGCGTTCCGCACGTAGAAGGAGGTTGGATACCGTCGTTTGCGCCTGTGGAGGGTCATAGGCGGTGACGTCGCCAAAGAAATTCTTGCAGAACCCGCACGTTGAGGAGGGAGGTTCCAAGACTTCAGCCTCCATCGGGAGGATTTTTGCAAAGTTCTTACTTTCTACATTCCCCATCGTAAAGGTGTTAAGAGTTTCGAATCGTTTACAATAATAAGACCGAAAGCTGGTTCTACAGGATAAATCTCAAACCCCGGTGCACGGGCCCGCGCTAAACCCTCTTTAGCCCCTATTTCCTAATACGGAAGGCCTCAGGGTTCTAAAATCGCGGACTGAGTGTTAGAAGGAATGGATTTAAATTAAATTCTATGCTAATCTAAGCTAAGCTATTCTATTTAGTAGAAAAGTTTAAATAGTTTAATCTCTTTTTTTTATTTATAGTAATTTAAGCTTAAAAATATTTTTTTATAAAAAAATTTATTATTACCCTTTATTAGTTAATATATCTTTATTAGAGAACATTATTTTCGCGTACACGACTAATTACTTTAAAAATGTTACAGCTCTGCAAAGGCACGAGGGCCCTGACGTCACGTAGGGACGTATTTGCAAAAAGTGCTATATTACGAAACTAAGCTAAGGAGAGAAGAAGAGAGGTGGCCCCGGAGGGGCCTTATATACGAGTATGAGGTGAGTTCCGCCAAGCGAGGACACGTGATAAGGGGGACGCGTCGCAGGCAAGGCAGACGCGTCAGGTAAGGGGGACGCGTCAAACCAGGTCTGTGACACATTTTGGCTCGCATAGATCTCCACAAGGTCTCGGACACTTATGCTCGCAACCTTTCCCTATCGTTTTGTTTTCGGACTTCCTTTTCGAAACCTTCATAAGCTTATTTTCACCCTCAGGTTCATTGTAATAGAGGAGTTATACTTGTCCTTTTTAGAGTAGCTCTATTATGCTTATATTAAAAATGTCTTTAGTGGACACTGATCGCTTGGAGAGATGTATGGTAATGTAAGGAAAATAAAAGCTTAATGTAAAAGAATCATACGCAACAACCAGTGAAGGGTGTCGGGGTGTCGACAGCCGAACAATGAAATAGGGGAAGCGGTACATGCCGCCACGATCATCAGGTACCAGCCATTCAATATTACAACAATGGGTTTCATAACTTCAAAAATTCTCATCACGCGCATGAAGCTTTTAACCCCAAACACAACATTTCAAGTTACTTATCCGAGAACAATATCTCTGTCTATCAATTTCATAATTGTATTTGTTAATTTATATAGAGAACCTTGCCAGTTGCTAGCTCTCCCCTTCCTTTTAACCCTAAATCATAATCAACGTAATCTCCCAAACCTCACGCAAAGAAACTCTAGCATGACAGCATAGGCAACCTCTTCGCAAGCCAATAAACCCAAAAGAACACCGCATCATCCGACGACGGAACCCCCGACCACTCGCCCTTTATAGCCGCCAGAGCAAAATCACTATATAGCGCCATCAAGAACCCAACCGCCGCAACCGCACTCCCCAGAACCCAAATCCCTGCTTCCAGAATTACACCGCCCTCCCAAAACCCGCGTTCCCCGCTCTCTTTCTTGTTCAGAACCTGGTCGTACACCAGAAACATAGCAGCAACGCCAAAGAACAGAACGCCAATGACGGCAAACGCAATAGTGACATTGCGCAACGGGACATTGGTAGCAATCTCCTCTTTTACCAAGCCACAGAGCCCTGCTAGTCCTAAGGGCAGACCAAACACGTAGACAGCTAACCAGTACAAGACCTCTTTACCCCGTTCCTCCCAGTTACTTCCGCCTCCTTTCTGAAGACGTTCCACGACGAGCATAGCATGGATCGTGACAGCTGACAGCGTTATACTAAGTGTCATCTTCCACAGCGAGATGAGTACGAATTCCCATGCTTGGCGGCAGCGGATCGTGGTCAGGATGTTTATAGTAACTGTCGCGAGGAGGCCGACGATCGCGAAGATGATGCTGTGTACGGGCTCGCTGTTTTCTCGGAATGGGAAGAGAGGAGTGAGGTTCAGCTTGAAGCAGAGAATTGTCCAGTAGGTTAGGAGGTGGGATATGAAGCCTAGTATGCCGTAAGGAAGTGCGTAGCATTGGATTTCCTGGCTGGGGTTGCCGGACCCGGTGTAGCCGGAGTCGTGGAGCCAGGCGGAGAGGGAGAAGGCTGCTGTTGAGACGGGGAAGAGGAGAGATGTTGTGAGGAATAGGGAGCGGGAAGACCACATTATGAGGTTGTTGGAGATGGAATTCTTGATTGGCGGTGGGTGGAAGAAGGGCGCTCGGGAGTCGAGTTTTGCTTGTGATGCAGTATGAGACAAGCGTTCAGCTCACCGGGCTGCGAGCGGGGTTGTTAGCATATATACCTCGTGACTGAGGCTTAGGGAAACGAAGGATGTTTCCGTGAAACATTGTTTTGAGCTCAGCCAAAATCGATAGTGGCTTGCAGCATTTTAGGCAATAAAATGCAGTAGCGCGGTTACTCAGCCTTCCAGGAGACGTAAGAAAGGAATGGCGATGATCTTCTTAAACATTGAAGCGCGCCGAGTTTATGATATAGATTGGGCGCTTTTTCTTGTGTTGGCAGCTCAGTCCTGCGATCTGTTGGAAAGGATTGTAAATTGACATGAGAGCTGTGAATGCCCAAACTCCATTGCTCAACCCATCATGGCCTAGATTTACTGTCGATATTGATATCGTTCCTGGCCTATCTGAAGGACCGCGTGCTCGCAATACCGAATAAGCAACCCCTAAAGAGAATCCCCAAGTCCCCCAAAACTCAAAAGCTCAAAACACCCCTTCCACGCTGTCCCGCGATTCTCATTTCAATCATCATCTCCCATACGTCTACTGTTGTCAGTATTCATTAATGCATTAAGGAAATGATACGTACTTGATACTCTTCCCGAAAAATGACTCCCATATACTCCACCTCCCGCTTAGTAACATAAGGGTCCCTTGGCGACTCAAGGAAAACTTTCGCAGCAGGCTGAAGCCATCTTGACACATCCATCATCGCTCCTTGGTTCATCATCGCCCCTTGATTGTTGACACGTGCCACTTGCTGGTTTCCGTAGGCGTTGGAGTTGGAGTTGGCCACGGACTTGCAGCTTGAGCACATTCGGGGACCAGATGAAGAGGCATGGTAGCCCAGAACTCTCTTGCCGCACCGTGAACAATTGAACCTAAAGACCAACGCCTTTAATATTTTATATTCAAGATGTGAGATCGGTGCTACTTACATTTTGAGAGTTGAAAGTGCAAGATGTACGGCTGGGAAGAGAGAGAGGCCGAGAAATGTTTAGAGGGGAAGTGAGGAAATCGAGCGGTGCTGAATGTTAGATGGCTCAGAAGAAAGAAACGTCTCACGCTGAGGAAAATGTATCGGGGGAGATCCGGTGATTATAAATTCTTGCAGCCTAACTTTGGCTGACTTCAGCCTCTATTCTGAACATGTTTTCTTTTCCTCGGGTTCGTGCCAATTCTGCAGCTCGTGAAACAGCCACATGCAAGATCTGTGCATGTGCCCTCACAGCCATCCTGTGAATGCAAAGCGCAAACTGAAACTTACAGAATGGCAGAATAGCAACTCTGCCTGCGGTTCCACACACTTGTTGGGAGGTTGACATTGGCGGATGAGGCTTAAGATAGGCGCTAGGCATCCAGTCCACAGATAATAAGGCAACTGTCTGCTTGCTGAGAGATCACGCGTCCATCGCGAGTTGGGTACAGCCCTCATGTATGTTTCTGATCCTACGGATTTTGGTTGGGTATGAGACGAGGAGGCGAGGTTAGTGGCGTTCGTGTTTACAGTAGTATGGGCACCATTCCAGGCTCAGCGCTTATTGTGGCAGACACTATACTTTGCACTCGATCCAGCCCCGGACAGTGTCTTGGATACTTGGTTGGGCGAGGGAGCCGGCTGAGCCGAAGCCGAGTTACAAACTTGGGGGAAGTAATTTCAAACGGCGAAACAACCACTAATTCTTGTCTGAAGTGCTAACTTGCTAGATCCAGATAAGACTATGGTACTCTTATACAGACAAAGATGGCAGGGCAATATCGGGACGAGGGGTTAGCCTTGCTGGTTCAAACGACAGCGGCGCCACTGTGCATCGGAACTCGAAATTGAATGATTCCAGCCGCCTATCATTGGCCAGATCTGGTGAAAGATGCCCAAGCTTAAAACGTGCATGATCAGCTAGTGTTAAATGTGCTAGTACGAGGAGGTGCATGAGTTGATGGAATCAGCCTTCGAAAGTGCCGCGTTGGTCCCAATAATTGGCCCAGCTTGCTATCCCCGGCGGGAGCAGAGTTGCTCAACTTTAATAACCTTATATCTATTATTCGCATCTATATATTTGCTATTTACTCGGTAATAAAGCATCTTGAAATTCTCGCTAATATGTGTGGATCGACCTATTTTTCCCCTTTTCCGCCCGAATAAAATTTCATTCCTTCCTCCCCTCCCTGGTCCTCAGTTTCCCTTAGCACGACGAGGGACGTGCGGCGGTACGCGTTGTCACGTGTGTCGGGTCAACCCGGTGCGCGAAGGGGAGAGGGTGTCATTCTTCAGACCTACTCTCTATATAGGATGACTCGTGCCTCACCTTCAGGATCTCAAGAAGGAGGGCTGCAAAATCACAAAAAACCCTCCCGAAAACACCTGACCTTTTTTCAATTAATCCCTAGATTTCAAACCCTATTCTTTTGCCAAGTAATGGCCATGTGCTTTTTGCTTTACCTCGGGGCAGCAGGAATAACCTCTTTCAGTCGTAAACTTCTTCTTTTTGGCAAATGTTATTTTCTTTCTTTATAAATATTCAATAGGAATCCCTAAGGTTGCTGCGATTTAGAGGAAACTTCTTAAAGCATTCGCTATGTTCCATAACGCACGTCATTCACGAATAGAGCGCAGCGACCTTGAGGGGTTTAGGGGAAGGGGGGCAGCCCACATAAAAATAAGAGGCTCTGGGGCTGTGAACGCTGCGTGGTTACGTAGGTGCGTGTGCATCAACCCATATTTTGAGTAGGGTCGGGGGGCAGTTGTTTAGGCACGGTCAAGAAAGAGGATCTTTCCTGTACCTGGCGGGCCTTGGATGAGAGCTAGTCCTGTACTAAGAGCTTGGATGACGGCGAATTGTTAGGCTTCGTCGAGCGTGGACCCTCCGTCCAGCTTGGTAAAATCGAATGGTTGCCCGTGTTTTACAGTCAGTGGTACGCCGGCGAGAACATCGAGGTTGAAACTGAATCCTCTTCCGACTCTCCCTACTAAAGAAAATACGAGTCTACCCCGTGTTCTATATGTCCCTCCTAGAACCTACCCCGGCTAAGGTGCCTATCGATACTAGCACTAAGGCCTAAACGAACGACGATAAGAAGCTATACGACGTCGAGGCGATACTCGGAAAGAAGAAGGAAGGCAAGACCTAGAAGTGGTTAGTAAAATAGAAGGACTACCTAGAATCGGATAATACCTAGGAACTACGACTAAATATCAAGAATTCGTTAGTAATTCAGGACTATCTTTGACAGGAGTAGTTAGTAGAGCATCCTAGTCGACGCCGTCGTGGGAAAAAGGGTCGGGGACCGGGACAAGAACCTGTTGATTCCTTTCCCTCTCCTCCTTCTCTTTTTTAGCCTACTCTGCCGCGTCTAGCTCGTCGAGGTATTTTAGTCCCCGACTAGTTATTTCCCCTTCACGCTCCCGAAGGAACTCCTGTTGTTTACAGAGACGGAGGATCTTCGCTATAGCCTCCTCTTCCTCCTTCCTTAGCTTTTCTTGCTGGCGACGGATTGATTCCCAGTCTTCCATAGTCGGAACCTCGGATTCTCATAGATCGGCTAGGGGAATCTTTATATTACAAGGGCATTTAGCCCTCACACAACCCGCGTATCGAGCGCCTCTCTTCTTTTCCACCACGTACTTCATGAGCTCCCTCTTACAGCGCGAGCATGGATCTATTGTAATACTATGATCTTCGATATGGCGGGCGAGCTTAAGGCTTCGGCGTACTTAGAATGAGATGTCGGATAGTATCGTTAGAAGGATAACGTGTCATGGAATCAGGATGTGGTCGTTAATTTAAGAAAGCGTACAGGACTACGCTAGACTCCATAGGGAGTAGTGTCACGATCCTAGATCATGTGACGAGTCACATAATGTGATCCGACGATCCATGGATCCAGGAAAAGGACTTGGATCACTGGATCACTGGATCACGGGATGCAGTGATTCCACTACCTATATAGCTATATACTTTTCCTTTGTAGAGCTGCGTGCTCAACTTATACAACCTTAGCCAAGATAACATTCTCCTGATCTGCTTGACACTTCATTGTACGCCTAAACCAACGCCTCACGTGATATCGATATACCACGTGACCACAGAACGTTACAAGGACGAATAGGTTCTTATCAAGGAATCCAAATCTGTCGGAGAAAGGGCCATTTGTAAAGGATATAGGAAACGGGTTTTTCTATGTGTATGTCAGAAACGTGCGGAGGCATATCACCTTTCGATTGTAGTACCGAACCCCTGAGTTAGAGCACCTATTATTCAGGCGAGCATAGGCTTTTCAGGAGGAGCTATTGACTACTAAAATTGTGCATTTTATAAAGTAAGGCAGTAATCCTAGTCCGGTTCGAATAAGTTATAGATCAACACCAGGCATATCTCTTAATATTTATTACTATATCTTCTGGGGAATGCTTGCTAACTTTTACTACGCTTTTCTAGGTCAGAGCTCATTTTGGAATACAAAACGGCTCTTGCATGCGAATATATGAATCTCGATTCGCATGACCCGAAAAGCTCAAAATTATTATACCACAAGTCTCTCTACAGTACGGCTGCGAGCGATGACAAGTTTGCTCATACATGGGAAAGCCTATCTCGTTTGAGAAGGATCGGATTCCAGTGCTCGCTGGCCTCGCTGCGTAGATACAAGCTGCTGGTGTAGGTCAATACCTATCAGGGCTCTGGCGAGAACATATAGTCTTGGACCTCCTATGGATTGCCTCTAGACGCCGGAGAGCACACCTATACAAGGCATCTACATAGTCGTGGGCTTCTGCTGAAGGCGATCCAGCAAAGTCGGCTCTAACGTACCTTCTAATGATGCCAAATTCAATGTATTATATCGAGAAGCTGCGAGTAAGTGTCGTCAACGTTGAGTAGGAAGTTTCAGGCCTAGAACTTAGCAGCACTGTCAAAAGAGGCTCCCTTACGCTAATAAAGTCTTTTGTCTTTTGGTCGCGGAGGCGCGGGTAAGCTCATACTCAAAGATCCATACCGTTCTACTGCGACATTCATTGAGTGGAGATCATACTCATAAAAGGATAGGAACAATAATACCGGAGGGCAGTAATGTGGTCTATCCACACGGCGAGGATGATGTGAATAAGTATTCGAGCAAAATGTTTCACCCAGACCTGTGGTTCAGAGATATTGAAGATTCTATTGTAACAATTGAGTGAGAGAAAATATTTACCTGTTATAAATTATCAGGATTCAAATTTCACAGATCAATTCCTAGTCTTCTAAATCTCGACGGTATTAAAATCGCAGGTGCGTCGAGATAAACGAGCCCCTTTTCTGACGCCCCTTTTCTTCCCCGCCTAGAATTCCATCGACGCTAGACAATTTTAATGAAGAGAAGTATAATGTTTATTAAATATGGAGTCGCCTTCTATAAAAATAGTACAAATGGAAACCTAGATGAGTGTAAATTCAACAATCTCACCAAGAATCCGATCCCTGAATACTTTAGATCCCAGTCCACCAAAACCATTCCATAACTCGCAACTCCTCCCTCAATTAATCCCAAGCAACCTCTCCGCATTCCCAAACGCAATCCCCTCCCACTCATCCTGTGTCACCATCCCAGAAGTCTGCAGTTCCTCAATAAACTGTGTACCGTTTTCATTTGGCGCCCAAGGATAATCAACCGAGTACTATATGTTCACCCACTCATTAGCTCCCCTTCTTTCCCCCTCCCTCACTCTCCTCCAAAGTAGAAGCAAACTTACCATAATCCTCTCCACACTCGTCGTCCTCAACAAAGTAGCAAACGGATCCAGGCTAAAAAACCCACTCGTAGTAACCCACACATTCCGTGCCCAAGTCTCGGGAATCGTCGCTCCAGTAGGTTTATACGGACCGAGTTCGGCGTTTGATCTTGCAAGCATGTAGGGTATCATCTCGCCCATATGCCCCAGCACAAGCTTCAGCTCCGGATGCCGATCAAAAACCCCTCCTAGCCACAGCCGCAAAAACTGCACACCAGTGTCGCTGTGCCAGCCCCAGGCCGCGGTGCCGAGGATGGAGGCGACGGGGAGGGGATACACGTTGTTGTCGGGCGTGTAGAGACCGCCTGTGCTGTTTATTTCCGCGAGCGTGGGGTACGTGGGGTGCAGGTATAGGGGCACGTTAAGTCTGGTGAAGGTGGACCAGAGGGGGTCGTACACAGGGGAATCGTAGGCTGTGTTGTTGAGCAAGTGACTATCAACCAGGGCGCCGACGAAACCAAATTCAGAAATGCAGCGTTCGAGTTCGGCTGCCGCAGCGAGGGGGAGCGCCATGGGGAGGAAGCAAAAGCCCCGGAAACGATCTGGGTAGGGGGTGATGAGGGCGGCGAGCTCCTTGTTTGCTGCGCTTACTGCGTCGGGGTTGTCCAGGGCATCTGGTTGGGGATCGTTGGAGATGACCTATTTTTTTTAGTTGATGTTTGGAACTGAAAGGGGTCTGAAAGAGGAGGGTACCTGGATACGAATCCCGTTTTCATTCATACTATTGAGTCGACTTCCATTTATGTCTTTGATTTCTTGCTCTAACAGGATCGTGCCGGCTGTCGAGCCCCCGTATGCGTCGAAGGCTATCTCGTAAACTGGGGTGGCGTTCTGGATTGCTCTGAGAGCATACGAGTCGTAATGCTCTTCTAGAGTAATGTATTGTAATGCCGTCGTCGTGTTTGTGGATGTTGTTGTGTTTAAACGTTTTGGAGTGGGAGAACAGGTTGAGATGGTGAAGAGTGCTGCTATTGAAGCTGTAAGGATGGAGGTATGAGACTTCATTTTGGTCAGATGAGAAAGGTTTGTTTGGAACATAGAAGTGAGGTGCTTTGAAACAAACATTGATTCAGCTGAGATTTCCTTGTATATATAGCTTTCAATCGTTCCTCACAGCATTCGCTCCGATCCTGGTCCTGCTCTTGAGTACCAGTATTGTCTGCAGAGTATGGGCTTAAGAGCCCTGCTCCGGTAATTGGTCAGTGGGTTTAGTTATTTACCCCATTGGGAAAACGAGGAATCATTAAGAAAGTACGCGGCCTACCAACACAGCAATTTAATAAACCCGCCGGTATTCTCGGGCTTCGCCAATAAGAGATGCATATTTCCAGACCCTAGTAGAGGAAGAGCCCCACGTTACTAGGCTTGCCAGTAAGTAAAAATTATGATTTCCAATGCCCTAACGTGATCATTCACTTTGTTAAGCGGCTGGCAGACGAAAATAAAGTATACCAGTGAAGTGGGGGAAAACAGAAATATATTTGAACGTTGCGTTGTTTTGGAACTTGACAACATTTGATATCTTTAGCACCTGCCGGCAAGATTTACTCTCAATTTTCAATATAGCATGCCCATAGTCCTGTTCTACTACTCATGGGTCTCCTTCCAATCTAATTACAATGCTCCACATCTCTATTACCATCAAGCAGGTATTGATCAATAAAATTCTGTCACAGCTTTAGCATCTTAAACCCTTGCAGATTGGTATGAAAAACGTGCACTTACCCAGTCGAAGTTCTCAGTATTATGTAACACATTATTGAATGGCTCGAGATCAAGTTGATAATCCTCCGGTACTTGTACATATCCCTCCATTTTGTTCACAGCTAGTAACGGTGTCATTTGGACACCATCCATATGACTGCTCGGCTCACGTCCCGAAACTTTCGCCAGCATCACAGCAAGAATCGTCGTAGCATGTGCCGCATCCCTAGAGATATCCTTCCGTCCAGCGAATATACCATGAGATGTCTTTACCGCGTTCGACTTCCTGGTGCGCTCTGCTGGGCTGGGAGGTTGTTAACATAATCCTAGGTTCTTTCAACTCATCCACGAAAGCAGACAGCAACGCTCACCTATTTGTCGCGGACTCGCAGAGATCCAAGCAGATGACCATGGCTGCCAGAAGGTGATTGTGAAACGTGATGCTGGTTACCATCCACCTATCATCATACAGCCGTTCAAAAGGCTGGCTCTCACGGTATACTTCTGCTTGCAGATCCAAGATCCCCAGCGCAGCATCTACACACCTCTTCCTGCTCCCATCAAACGTCTTATCCTCTTTCTGATACGTGAGGTACGTTCTGTGCAGATGGCATAGCGCTTTCAGGTACAAAATCTCCAGCGTGCAGCGGAAGACGATGATATGCGTGTGGTCCATGAAGCTGGATGAGGCGATGGGTCGGATTTTTAAGCACGCCGGTACGTTCTCATGCCACTGATGCAGTTCCCGATCTAGTTGCATGATCTTTTCGTATTCGGGCTGCTCCGTCGCCAGCGCAAGTCGGGCGACGCGACGGAGGAGGCGCATCAGCTGTGCTTTCACACAATAACACAATATCGGTGTGGCCTCCGTCTCTGGACGCGGCTGCGGCAAGATCTCAGTCCCTTCGTCAAAGTCCGAGTCTGACAGGTTGGAAGGGAAGGCGGTATCGCATTCGGACTCGTGGGTTATGGCCGGCATGCCGAGCTGGAAGGAGAGCAGGACGTCGAAGGAATAGATGAAATACCATACCCTTCTTCGCATCTCTCCTTCAAAGGCTGAAATGCTTGTGGAAAGGTGCTTGGGATCACGGTGGTAGCCCATTCGTTGAGCTAGGCGTGTGGCGAGGCCGTAGAGTGCCCAGACTGTTGGGTCGGAGTCGCGGTTTTGGATGTATTTGCAGTGGGCGTAGAGGACGAGTGCTTCTATTGCGTTTGGGTGGGCTTTGACATATTGTCCGGCGACTAGGCATTGACCAGCTTTAGTGAGGAATGCGGAGGGGCTGCAGTCTACTTCTTGTAGGTCAACTGCTTTTCCGGTGGCTGTGGTGACGGTGGATCCGAGACAGAGTGTAGAGAATAGGATGCTTAGCCACAGGAAGGATGCTGAGGACGGATTGTCCCAGAATGCTTCGCACTCTCGTTGGAATTTGGCACTGTGAAGGAATGGGACCATGATGAACTTTGCGTTGAAATACACGGCGAGTAGCTTGTTCACGGTAGAACGGCTTGGTAGTGCGGCAAGCACATCGCTCAGTGATAGGGGTTCCAGCTGACCAAATACAACGTCCACGCTGCTTATCGATTCTCCTTGTGACGATGGAGTGGCAGAGTTATCGCTATCGGATTTGAAGCAGTCTTGAATATCATGGATGCTCTCAAGGATGGCCTCCCAATGAGTCGCGCCCACATAACTCGCCTCTGTGCCTTGTCTTAAATGACCACCAGTCAAGGCCTGTGGCGGAGTGTACGTGATTACGCTTGCAACGCTGGACTGCTGGACAAAGCCATGGACCATTTGTTCGAGTTTCTGCAAACGAGCATTTGCTTCAGACCTCGAGGTTTCTTTCTCTTCGCGCCGTGGCATTTCTCGGGCTACAGAGTCGCAGGACGCTCCATACCCTCCCCGAGCACAAGATCCGCAAGGTCGCTGACGGTCACACTTGAGCTTTCTTAGGCGGCACGTCGAACATGAGACTGGTTGACGATTCCGCTTGGATAGTCGACGGCCGTCTTCGGGGTTGGCGACAGCGCGGAAAACCCCAGTGTAATTGGACACACCGGTCATTGTGATCACGGCGGAAAAGCTGGGAAGAAGGATTGAGCTGGATTACGGAGACTGAGAATTGTAGAAAGTTGCATTGATCGTCGGGCAGGCATCTGGGATCTAATGAAATACCTTATGGGGATATCTTTTATGGCCGAGCACTACACGTATTTGTGCCGGAGCATCCGGAATTTAATTATTACTGCATTGGTCTCGCGAAAGAAAATGTTAACTCCGAGTTTAGGGGAAGATTGTGGCACAGCACATTAGTATTGCTTCTTGCAAGACCTTGAGCTAAGCGTAATTGTCCCAAACTTAAAGGCTCTGGTATTCACTTGAAGTCTTTTTGAAAAGCGTTTGCAGGGTGCTGGCTTTTGAATGACAAAAATGGAAGACTACAATAATATCTCTCACACTGGCGGTAATAAAGTCAAAAGAAGGGCGAAGAGTCTCTCCACCAAAAGAATTACGAAAACAAGAGAAAGAGGTTCATTCAACCAGCACTCCTAAGAGCCAGGTACATTAAAATACCCGACCGGGTATCTGAGCACCAGGATATACATCCCGACTCCAGCCCAACTCACCCAAGGAGATTCGTAAATCCCTGCACACCAGTCATCCAAACTCCATATACACACAACCAACGCCATATCCATCCTGAATAGAAACATCTAAAAGTATCATCACTCCCCATTGCTCCAAAATTCAAATATCCCACTTCCTACTCCTACCACCACCACCCTCAAAATCATCCTCACCCTCCACCTCAATCTTCGTCCCCAACGCCTCCTTGCCCTCCCTAATCATAGCCTTCAATTGCATNTCCAGTCTCCTAATACTCTCATCCGCCTCCCTCTCCTCTTTCTTCTTCTGCGCCGCCCACCGCCGCGCTTCTTTCGCTGCAGGGCTTTCAGGTATTGATTTGTCGCTGAGACCG
>JAAMPI010000097.1:0-68334 GCA_013054445.1 Cudoniella acicularis | reverse complement strand
GTGGCATCTTGGCTGGGTCAGGTAGTGGATAGGGTACTTTGAAAGAATAGACGAGATCTTATTGTTGTGGTTTGGGGTGGGGTTTCTTGGGAGCTTTGAGACGAAGGTGGTTGCTAAATAACAAAAAAAAGCTACAAGTAGCATATGAAAATTATGAACAAATTGATTTCAAGAAATGAGGCGGCCCAGGTGGGATTACTGCTTACAGTTTTTGAGGGAAAATAATTAAGAATAAACTTACGTACGTACAGCAGGATGAAAGCGATATGCCCTTTTCAAGACGAGGTTGCGGTGCCAAAAAGGTGATACAAGTGAGATATTCACAAACTGCGAAAATGTTTTAAACAGTCCTAGAACCCTCAATATGGCAGTCTATCTCTGGGATTCACTGAATTTCTAAATATCTCTGAATCTGTGAGTAACTCACGAGCGTAAACTGTTGGTGTGCGGCTTTTTTCTGCAGTCACGAGCCCGCCACGCGAGTGCTTTTTACGATTCATAAACGAGTTATTTCTGCCATTTTGAAATGAGATAGGGTTTTTGTAATTTCGGACTTGCTTGTTTAACGCCCAAAGAGTTTGTTGATTTGATTGTTCCCTCGAGAGGGTAATTGAGTGAGTAAGAGGATTTTAGCTCCTCACGATTTCAAAATTTTGACTAGACCGGATTTGAGGACGTAGAATGAAGCGAATAGCTTTATTCCTTCCGAGAGTTAATCTTCAATTCAATTATAAGCTCAATTTTGAACTTAAATCTTATCTACACATACGTAATTCTGAAGTTCTTTCGTAAACTGCGAGGGCAGTATCACCTCACGAAGCCTACAGAACACTTGAAAGTAATTAAAGAACCACAAACTCTAAAACATAAAAGAGTTGCGATAATAGAGTATAGCGTAGTTTAATATGTATTCGCTGTTTTGGAAAAGTGCCATATTATAAGAATGTGTTTACTTTTTGAAGTGTTGTAGGTGTCTTCATAGGCATCTTTCTCCCTCAGACATCTGAATACTTGTAAAAACGACGGCAGTGGAATGAACTAATACACCTACCAAGGATGATTGTTTTCAAGGAGAATAAGGGAAAGGGGTCTTGCGAAGCGCAGTAGGAGGCGAACCGACTATTATAAAAGGTACCGAGATGTCTATTAAAATGCAAACTTTGAAACACCGCAACGTACAACCCTGGTATCTTCAACTGACCGCGGTTGCTTCAAAATATATGCGAGAATAGTAAGTTTCGGAATAAATGGTAAAATGTCAAGTCAAAAAATTCTAACTGGCAAGGAGCACAAGAACGAAATAGACATCCCCAAGAGCTTAGCTAATGAGGCAAACCTATAAATATTTAAATTGTGTCCGGCGGTATTCCCACATTAAAAAGTCTTCAAACTGCAACCCTTTCACAAAGAGATAAACACCTAGTATCGTGACAACAGGTAGCCTTTCCACTTTACGGGGACGCCGAACGCTTTCCTTCATTTACTCTTGTTGTTAACTATCTCTCTTAATTAAATTGCTGCCAAGGTATTCTCTGCTGCTAACGAAGTTTCTGCTGTCAACTTTCTACCAGCTGAAACTATCACAAACGTTAAAACGCCAACGAAAATCCCCATTACTCTTTACCAAAAAAAAAACAAACCGGTTGACTAACAAGCTCGATCAGCCAGCATGGGAATAGTATCTTCCAACTCCATATTATTTCCACAACTCGACGGGCTTAACTTGTAAGCGTACCAGAATACGATTTGTTGATGGAGATGTTTGCATTCCAGGGCTGTTTTAATATGGTTTGTATTATGGGAAAATCTTGCTCTTGCTACATCATTGAGTTATGTTACACAACCATAGAGGTCTAGGAGATTATCTAATCTTTCCAAGTTGAAAATTACTAATGCAGAGTTACTGATAATTGAGTAACCTATAGAATTCGTGTTGCTGAAGCTAACAGAACCTGTTAAGCCTTCACTACAGCGAGTGCCACTATCTTCGCAGGCTGTTAAGAGAAGTGATTCAGGGGAAGGCATTTGTTATTCTATAAAAAAGGCTTACCGCCCACACTTGCAGAAGGCGTATCTCAATAATGAAGCAAAAGTGGCAGATATCAGAGACCCAGGAGGGTAAGGGAGATATGAAAGGAAAAATAATTCAAGATGACTTCAATAGCTGAGAATGTAGCTCCGAAAATGCCAGACAATGCCCCCTCAACAATTTAAAAGCTAGGTCATATCTAGAAGAATCGGAGGTGGGGCAGCAGAAAAATCAATGACAGCGAGGAAAAACATGACAGCAAGAATAAAAAAAGTTTCTTGATTTATACCCGCGCAATCAAAGGAAAAATCTAAGCCAAGAGAACGAGCTATTGGTAGATTGTTAAGGATAGAACTCAATTAATGTGTCTTCAAATCGAGTGGAAGCTCAGGCATCCTGCCTCGGTGTACTGCTCCAATGTTCTTATCTAGGGTGCTGCTTGATTACATCTTCATAGAAAATCAGTTCTTTTATTTGTACTTGGATACTCCAAAACCTGGAGAGTTGAAGAGATAATGAAGAGTTTTATATTTTGATTTCAGTCATTACTGTAATGTTTAAAGCTTTAGATAGTTCGATCACCGACGTCGAGGATCCCAGTCACACTTCTCGAGCATTCTTTGCTCTTTTTGCGACGCTACTTGAGTTCTTCTAAGCAGTCTTTATACCCGCGATCCCAGCACACTATAGATACGCATAATCAACGGAATTATGATCTCTTCCGAGTCTCACCAACCCGACCAATATTTTCAGCCCTGACGGCAAAAATAATACTTCGCGAGGGATTTTTTCGCTCTTAATGAAGACAACTGTGGACTGTTGAAGCGTACCTAGCACTAGAAGGAGAGGTAAGACGGCAGAAAATTAGTGGATGCAAGTATCGGTAGCAAATGACAGCCAGTAATTATATGATAGAAAATGCACATTCAACAACAATACTTTTATTTCTTTTGCAAAATAAGAATCCCCTTACCAAAATGTGAAGCGAAAAACAGTCTAACAACCCCTCTAGAGGCGTCTGGTGCTCTACAAAGACCCTGTTTCGTCCTGACTCCAGGCTTTGGACCGCACACATCGCTTGAGGAAAGTTGTTTTTGGATTTGGTTGCAAAGTTCTCCTCCTTCAAGCTCATTGCCACTTAAATACTTCAAAGCTGATAATATTATAGGTAGTTGAAGGAAGTAAGTATAAGTTTCCTATTTGCGCCAGAAAAGTCAGAAACGGCTGAGTTCTTGAAATTCATAACAAGTGATGGAATTTTGGAGGAACGAGAAGCAATTAAAGATTAGAACCCTCTTTAAACTCTAGGGAAGTAAACAGCGAGAGAGCATCTCGCAAAATAACTCATTTTGTACCAACAACTATCTCCTACTTTACTCGATCGGGTATTTTCTAAGTGCTAGCCCCCTATTGTTAATACACTACAGTCGTAAAATCTCTTAGCTTTTCAAGGAGAAAGTTACAGCTAAATTATCGAGGCAAAGAACGCTATTTATTCTGATACGCGTAAGTTACTATAGTATTGTGAGTACTTGTGAACTATTTGGGGTTTGAATCCTTTCTGGTACCCGGTCGAGTAAATTACTTGTGATGTGTAGCGCAACTACTAGAGCTAGAAAGATGTTTTAAAACGAAACTTACAGAACGATAATAATACACAGAGAGGAAGTAACTAAAGCCATACTCGCTGTAAACCTGAAAGGCTAGGGAAAAAAAAATACTCCACTTGGAAATAGCACCGTTGACATAAATATACGCCAGTCAAAAAGCCAAGCCAAGTCAAAAGGTGTATGTGATGTCAATAAGACAATATTCCATTCATTTACTCATCGTGTATCGCATCTCTATCATAATACCATTCTTTGCACCATCCCACACTAGGCAAACCCATCCGCCAATGCAGTAGCCCATTATCTCATTATCCCAAAACGCGCAATAATCAAACCACTCCTCTAATACCCGAATTACCTAAAACCGAAAATTTTAGCGTCCAGGCGGTGGTGGTCGCGGACCAACGATTTGTCGTCGCCCGCTGCCAATTCCTTGACTGCCCCTATTTTGACCGTCGCCTCCCGTATAGCCAGTCCACTGATTCACGTCCCACTTGCCTCCGATACCGCCACCGATGCCATCAACACCCGAACCAGTCGGGACTTTGTTCTTCAACTCCTTTTGGCTCTCTTCCCATTCTTGCTGTCGTTGCCTTTCCATTTCCATCTCTCTTTCCAGCAGAGATTTAGATGCCCATCCCCCCGCTTTAGTTTTCTGCTGTGAGGCTTGGCGTCGTCGATCTTCTGCGTCTCGCTCAGCTGCTGAATCAAAACCCCCAATTTCGCTCGAGTACGTGGTTTTGGGTTGAGCTTGCTGGGGTGCAGGGTTTGAGGAAAGATATCTATCTGTTCGATTTTGAGGCGGAGAGAAAGTTTTAGGGGGCGCTGCATTTGTAGAAGATGCGTATTTCGCTGGATCTGGTAGCGGCCGCGAAGAACCCGTGTTATTCTTCATCACTCGAGGTGCTGCAGTGGGTTCTGGCAACGGCCGTGGCGATTTGGATGGTAAGGGGGCAGCCTCTTCATTGGATTGTTGCCATTGCTTCCGGAGATATTCTCGCTCATCTCGTCGCCATTCCTCGTCGCTGTTCCGTGATTGTGCTCTAGGCCGGCTCCGTGATCTCGAACGCATTTTTGCCGCTTCTTCCTTCACTCGAATAGTTAGGTCGTGCTCCTCGACTTGCTGACGACTTCGCTGCAATAATTTTGCCTGTCTCTCGGTCTCATATTGATGTTCACGCTCTCGGGCTAATTCGAGCTCTCTTTCCAATTCCTTTATCCGACTACTCTCGGAACTGTTGCCATTGCTGCCGGAGAGTCCATTTTCTGCTTGGTATTGGCTTAAAAATTGTCCTCGTAGTCGAGCATCGCTATTCCCACGGGCTCTTTTGCGCTCTTCTTGTAATCTGGCTTCGGCCTCGCGCTCTTCCTTTTGACGTCTTTCCTCTTCCAAACGCCATCGTTGCTCCTCTTCATCCCATTTTCGCTTCTCTTCCTCGGCTTTTTGCCTTTCTCTTTCTCGTAACTTTTTGGTCTCGGCAGCCCATCTTTCCTCCTCGGCAATACGCGCTATTTCTTCTTCAGCAGCTTGTTCCTCGCGCTTTCTACGCTGCTCTTCTTCCGCTTCTACCCTTAATCTTTCCTCTTCTGCCTCTTTCTCCTTTCGTTTCTTCTCTTTTTCGGCCATATTTGGGACATGCGGACCAGCACTGGTAATTTGACGTCGACCACCAAATGACACCCCTAAATTTCCCTGACTCGCCCCACCCATATAACCATATTGTGCAATATTCCATGCTGGCGATGTTGCTCCCTCGTCAGATTTCTTGCTCCAACTGCTGACTCCAGGTGACAGAGGTTTTCCACCGTTCTTTGTCGGACTCCATCTTCCGCTATTCGAATCCCCGGTTCTTGTGGGTGTCAAGGTAGGTTTTGCGCCTGGGTTGTAAGCCGACGAAGAATTACTTGCGTTTGATGTGCCTCTTCCCCTTATCCCGTACCCTCCGTTACCAGTCCCTTGAGGACTCATGAATCCGTTCCGCGACTTCCCGCCGATGGTATTTGGGAATTGTGCCGGAGCTATTCGATTTGCTGCTCTGCTGAATGCGCCAAGGCATTGTAAAACTTGAGCAGGGTCTTTGGATTCGAATAGGTCAACAGTGAGGAACATATCGTGTGATTGAAGATTAAAGGGAGGATTCCGACATGCTTCGAGGAAGAGAGAAATGTTCTCCATCTGGACAAAAGGCATCACAGCCTTGATCTTGAATCTTAGAGTATTTGGCGCCGCAAGATTGATGAGTCTGGAAGCTCGTTAGTAAGCCCATTTCGCAAATCTAGACGGTATTTTGGTCGTACTTGCACAATGCAACTCCATCTTTGAGACTCTCAAGAAGATCGCCTGGGGCTAGCCGTTCTCCCAAGGATTCCTCGATGAATGTCCGCACTTCATTCGCAGCTTGAGGAGTGTATCTATCCATGCGCAATTTGCGCATGTCCTTGTCGAGAGATGTAACAGAAGCCATGGTTGCGAAGGTATTGTGGTGTAACTTTCGCAATATAAACGGAGGGGCTTCGAGTTATCGTACTGCGTAAATCGATACCGGATATTGCGTGGCAGGCTTTGCGGCTTGCGAGACACAGCCTCAGCCGGCGCTAGAAATGTTAGGTAAGCCTCCATGTGACACTTTAAGCCTGAGGTATAAAGTAGTGGAATTGGGGCCTCAGGCTTAGTGTTAAAGTTCAGCCGCGGGCCATCTTCGGATGAAATTGAGCACAAGCACATGCACAAGCACATGCACAACCTGGAATGCCAAGGAGAAAGCACGTGGATTTTGGAAGCGACGGCAAGTTCCATTTTTGCCATTTATGAAAATTTAGGATGAAAGAATGTAATAAGGTGATATAATTGCTTTTTCTTGGCTAAAATGTTGATTCACGACGTTGTGTATTTTCGTGGAGCAGCTGATCTGCATGCACGTGACAAGAAGACGGTTGCATTGCCTGGTTTCCCCGCGTGTCTCAGCTGACCCCTGGCCACGCTCAGACGAAAACAGGGTTTATTCGCCCTGCAGGACATCCACAGCTGCCCTTTCCCGATGTGTCCAAGCAGCTTGCATCTGACTTCACGCTGAGTGGAGCAAAACAAACCTACCCGGCAACCAATTGGAAGGCGCTCACACCTCATTCGCAGCTCGCAGCTTCCCATTGAAAACCATCGACCTCTCAGCTTTCATTCCTTCTTCCACACTTTATTCCCCCTTCTTGAGCCCCGTCTTCCACACCGCACATCCATCCTCATCCTCTCATTCTTCCATCGCCATTAATTTTATTTCAGCTTCAATTACTTCAACTTCTCATAATCATTTATCTCTCTTCATCATGGGATCTTTTGAACAATCATACTCATCACCCATTCTCGTCCTCCCACCACAGCTTCCACCACAGCCTTCGTTCACCATGGATGGAAGCCATCCATCCTTCACATCGCCCTTTGGCACCAGCGGCACTTATCAACTGCCATCATCGTCATGGTCAAATCTCACACCCACGAAAGGCACGCCGCTCTCAGCTGCAGGACGGAAGCGCTCACGCGATGAAGCTGCACCAAACCTTGCTGACGACGATTACTTTCCCGTTCAAGCGCCAGTCCCTCAAGCCGAGCCAGAGAATGAAGACGAATGGGAGTACGGCGAAGGAATGACCCTCATCAAACCCAGTGGCAGAGGCTATATCATCGAGGCCAGCAGCCAGACAGGTACATGGGCGGAAGAGAAGGCCGAAGATAACACCCAAACACAAGCTGTACGCACGTCAAGTCCTGAGCGACCCATCCTACGCGCAACCAAGAGTCAAAGACTTGATCTCACTGCTACTCCTTCGATTGCAGAAGAGGTCTTGCAAAACGGAGCCCTGATGACACCCCTGGCATCATCACCCGAAAGAAGCAATGGACTACCAGAACCCACGATCGACGATTTCACCAGACATTTGGGAATCGGATGGTCGTTGATTAGTAGCGACGAACATATCCAGGCTGCGGCTCGTGGCTGGACGAAGTTTATCGAAAACCACTACCCTGTCACCAATGCGAATATACGACTACAAAGCAAAGGCTTAGCGAGTTATTTGGTAGAATCGAACGAGGGCTACTTCCTGTTTGGGGAGGATTTGAGACAAGGAAGGCTCGTAAGTACGTGTTTGGAGAAGGTTTGGGCTAACCTTAGGGGTCCTGTACCAATTTTCGACGGCGAAATGGTGATGGAAGCCGGAGAGACGCCCAAACTCAACAGCGGAATGCAACCAATGACAACTGAACCGCAACTCGGAGCAATCAACGGCACGATTAACACAGAGCAGCACCTCGGCCAATCTATGGAAGTCGAGATGGATATGAGCTGATCTTAGGTCTTGAGAATTTGGCGTTCATGTTTTCTTTTCCACCAAAAGGGGTTACCATTTCTTCAAGTCACGGGGGTTTAGCAAGGTCAGGTTGAGCATCTTGCTCTGGATGCGGGGTTAATGGGCTTGCAACGTGTAACATAGAACGGAAAGGAGGTAGGCAGGTATTGGCCACAGCGCTCTTTCATCACTGCTTCATCAATAGCAAAACAAATCACAGCACATCACAGATGGATCCTTCCCGCTCTGAAGCATCATGTGACGCGCCTTATCCGCTGAATGATAGGTATGTGATGCACGGGATTGCCCCCCTCAAAATGCGTTGGGTTCATCTTGGGAGTCTATGCACGAGTAATGCAGGCACTTATGAAAGTTTTGCCAAAGTTGTGCGTTTTGGAGTGCGGCTATTGGCGGGGCTATCGATGCCGGTAAAATAGACAAAATGGACCTGAGTGAGGTGGTCGGATTCAAGTGGCCAGCGGCGGCCGTTTCGCAGACCCAGTGAGGCGTGAAGAACCAAGAGAGACAGGAACAGCAGAAACCATGCAGAGAGCCTTGCGCGGAGCGATTGATAGGACGGTTCCGAGAGAGTGGCGGACCATGGCGGACCCTCTCACAGGAGCTCGCAGTTGAGGATTGGACGAGGGAAGTCGGCTTGTGATCGCCACGGTCAACGCTGGTTGCTGGTCAGTGGTGATTGCTGCAGCTGCGAGCCTGAGCGCGCCGCAATTGATTATTTGGTGAATTGCGTGGGACGGTTGACGGCCTTGTTGAAGAGAAGAGGGCGTTCCCCTTTTTTGTTTGTCTCCTCTCTCCCTCATGAACAGCACCAAGGCAAAGAGAAAGTTCGACGCGTTTTTCTAGCAAGAAAGAGTCGCCGAGACAGTGCGACCACAGATTGGTGAGTAAGACACAGCGATACGGCCAGTGCGGCTGTGTGTGCACGAGTGCTCAGTGCCCCGGACCAGTTCGCTGGGATTTTGCGCCGCTGTGCCCATATAGGAAGGGAAGCTACGAGTATATACCATCAGACGATTCTATCCGAATTCTTTTTTCCTGGCTCGCAGCCTCTGCGCAAAGATGGGATGTTGACTTGGTGATTCTCTTCTTTCTCGCATGCGCTGCACAACACTAACAGCCACCAGAAAGCCTTGCCCACGCAATAAACTTTACGCACGATGGTTTCCCAGATGGAACTCGAGCCCTCGAACTATTTGGCCCGCAGGGGGCCATCCTCTGTGGTGAGCTCGTCGAGACACCGGCGCGGCGGGCGGCATCACAGGCATGCTGGCTACATATCGAACGAATTCCCAGAGTTCTCGCATACGGGCGATGTTGAAATACTGATTAAGGCTGGCTCCCGGACGAATCGTTACCTCCTCCATCGACTTATACTCTCTCAGTGCTCGGGCTTTTTTGAGGCTAGCACAAGTCAAGAATGGTCGCGTGCGGCGAACGAGCCCGGAGGAGACCTGGCGCGCATTGGGGAGGAATCGGGCAGTGATATAGACAGGACAAGCTTGAGAGAGGTGAAAAAGCGATGGAGATACGAACTGGACAGTGGGACCAGCAACGACGATATTCCAATGCTTGTGCAAAGGGAGAACACCGCGATCTCTCTCTTCGGCGCAAATGATGGGCGACCACCACCAGTACGGAATAAGCCTCCAGCCTCGAACCCCTCATTCTTTCGCTCAGTTGCAAACCTTACACTCCCTTCACATGCCCCTCCGCCACTGCCAATCAGCCAGGAAGACCAAGATCTGCTCACCGATTACGATAACCTCTTCCGTATTTTCTATAACCATCCGCCTGCTCTTGATTCAATCGACATAGCTACAGCCTACATCCAATGCAAATCGCTTCTTACCCTCGCAGATCTCTACGATGCTCTGGCTGTGGTAGGACCGAGAATTGACCACCACTTGCTGCAATTTCAATCCCGGCTCTGGAAACAAATTGCAAAGTACCCTGCTTCGTACCTCAAGCTTGGGTTCCTAGCTCAATCAAAAACGATATTTCAGGAAGCGCTCATTCATGTTGTGGGACAGTGGCCGCAAGGCGAGCGGCATATCAGGCATCAACTCCCGGATTCTGTACTTGAAGTAATCGAGGACAAAGTGGAGGACCTCGCCGACATAATCGGGAAGGTCGAGTGTAAACTCTTCAGATTGACCCTTACGACCAGCAGAGGGGAGCGAATAACACCTCATAATTCGTACCCAGATTGGCTGGTTATGTCTCTATTCAGACAATGGCTAGCTGATAACACGGCACCAACTCCTCTTCCGCCTCCATCATCATCACGGGGTGCTCCTTCACGCCATGGACCTGGACATTCTCGCCACAACACAAACAGTAGCGCCTTAACACACCCCGCAAGCTCACCAACAATGTCCGCATCGACACCCTCCTCCCACCCACCTCCCTTCTACCACCCAAACCAAAACATTGGCCGCACATTCCGGATCCTCGGCACCCTCCCAGCGACCTACCTTAATCACGACGAATGCAAGAAATTCCTTAAACTCTCCCCAGAAATCTACACCCGAGAAAACCTAAAGAAATTCGAGCGCAGAATGGACGAGCTCAAAGCGCTTGCGCGAGAAGCCGTAAAGCCATTAATGAGATGCTGCCTCCTAGGCAGCGCAGAAGCGATGAATGTGAGCTATTTGACATGCACACGTGTCGAAGAGCGAGATTTTCCCTGGTTGGAATAAAAACACGACAAATGGATACACAGAACACAAAACACCGCACATACATACATACAGACAAATGTACAGACACATACGAAAAAAGAACCAGCAAAGATGGCATGAAATGTGGTGATAATACAACACGGTTTAAGGTTCACGCCGATGATTATTATGACGATGACTTAACGACTTTTACGAGAGCGATTTGGTTTTGTCTCTCTGCTCTTTGATTTGATTTGATTTGATTTCCCCATCTCTCTCTTTTGTTGTCATTGTTGAAGGAGCGAGCATGGATTCATGAATGGATGGAATGGATGGAATGGCCAGCGAAAGAACGGATTTTGTCGGATTTCGGATACCCAACCCCCTTACCTAGCCTTACTTACTTTCGATAATTGGAGTTGAGAGTTAAGGGGCTGCACTGCGTGGGCATACGATTTTGGACGCATACGAACGTTCGCGAGGGAAAGAGGCTGGCCGCTTCTCTTTTGTTTTAATGTTATTTATTTATTTATTTATTTATTTATTTATTTATTTATTTATTTATATTATACCTAAACCCTTACTCTGTCTCTAACTCTTTTTCTAAGCTAATCTCTCTTATCTATACTAAACTTATAATAGACACCTTACCGGCTAATATATATATAATATACTATATTATCTATAAGCTCTTAATATAAGCTATAATAACCGCCTTCTTTATTATCTTTTCCTTTCTAATATTACTCTACGCTTTTATAACCTATATAAATAAACTCGCGTCTTATAACTAATTATTTATAAAGGTCGAGTATATAATAGCGAAGATTTTCTTTTTAAAGATATTCTAAAAGATAACGCTAGAGATAGCGACTCTAAACGTTTATCTAAAAGCCTAAAAAAAAGCTATATATAGCGCTAGTAAAAGAGAGGTTATCGTTAGAGGCGGAGGCTTATACGGCGAAGCCTTACGTATTAAAGAATATATCGAGACCGATTCTAGCGATAAAAGAAAAAAAAGATCTAAGAAGGTATATTAATTAATTAGCTAAAGGAGATAAGGAGGCCTATATTAAAGGTTATAAAAAACTATCTGATCTAGAGTAAGGGCCTATAACGACCGGTCTTAGTGATTATAAGGCCGACGACGATAGCGACGCTAAAAGTAATAAGCGAGTAGTTTTTTATAACCTTAAAGTATAGAGGTATATAATAGAGGAGCGACTAGACGATAAGGCCTTAGACTAGGGTCTTAATATAGGCGACGATTATAGTAGGGCTATTAAAAAAGGTATAGCGTATAAGTAGTTCGGTTAATATATTAACGGAATAAATAGTAAATATAATAAGGCTAAAGACGCTAAGGATAAGTAGGACAAGAGTCTGTTATAAGGACTAGTCGTATATTATATCGTCCTATATATATTAGAATAGTATTTTAAATAGACCGTAATTAGTAAACTAACCTATATTATTAGAATAAGATAACTTATCGTTATAGTTATAAAGAAAAAGGATCTAAACTAGTTAAAGGCGCGAAGTTTCGTCTAGATCGACCTTTTCTTAATATATAGCCTAAGACAGATAAGGATCCCTATAATAGTAATTATATAAAATAGAATATTAAGCTAGAAAATCTATCGCTAGATAGCTTTCTCTATAAAAGCGCTACTAATAACTAGACCGATAACGGATCTAATAGCCTATTAGAATAAAATTATAGATATATATTTATTTCGTTCTCGTAGAATAACTATATTAGTAATAATAATATAAGTAAGAGCGACGAGGCCCCCGCCCCCGATACCTTATATATATCTTCTTATAAGTAATAGCGCTATATTATTAATAACTAATACGATAATAATATCTATTATAAAAAAGTAATAAAGCTATTAGAAGGACTAACTTTCGGCCGCTAATATATAAAAAGGATACCTATAAAGGTTAAAAGACTATCGAATATCTATAGTTATATAAATACTTATATTTATAAAATAAAAGGCCGTCTCGGGCTTATAAGAAAAACGAAGTCCTAACCTAGAAAGCCTAAATAGTAGTAGTGTCTTTTAGATCTATAGCTATTGTCTTTTAAGTATAGTTAATATAATATAAGGATTGTCTAAATAGTCTTTTATAGGTAATACTATTAAGAGAATAATAGTATTAATAGTATATATAAGATTAAAGAGTATTAACGTCTTAAACGTTTTTATAGAACCTCTATTCTTTCTTAATTAAACTAGGCTATTCTTTTTTTTATATTTTAGAAATATCGTTAATTTATATAGCTTTTAAAGAGTTTATATAAGTTTTAGCTTATATAAAGACTTTCTTATAAATAGAGTATTAGCGAAAGCTTTATATTTAGCTTTAGCCTTAAGAGATAATATAAGAGAAAAGTATAGAAATAGTATACTATTAAAGAAAGAGATACTTATAACCGGTTATAGGGTTAATATAGCTATAGTTATTATATAATCTAATAGAACTTTTAATTTTTATCTTTATATAACGTCTACTCGTTCGCGTAACGGTAATATATTCTTTATAATACTCTATAAGCGACTAAAAATTCTTATCTTTTAAACTAAGACTACTTTTAGTTATCGAGACTTATCTCGAAATATAAAAAAGTCTAAAGATTAAAAGTTAAGTCTTTAATATTAGTAACTTATATCTAATCACTCTTAACTTTTATCGTAATAGTTAAATTAACCTCTAGCGCTTACGTTACCTTAAGACGAACTAGTAGGCACTAGTATAACCTAAGATCCGTATACTACTACTAGCGAATTACCTCTTATCTTTATTCTATATCTCTACCCTATATCTTTACCCCCTGTCTTTACCCCTTGTTTCTGCCCCTAGTTATTACTATTAGTTATTATCTTAGTCTAACTAAAGTATTTTTAGTATAAAGATATTCGTATCGTAGATAATAATATAATACGTCTTCTAAACCCGCTATTAACGTCTTAGAATTTTAATAGATAAATTCTTTTATTATTTAAATAACGTCTATCTTAATATATAATAATATTAGATATTTATAAGATTATTCTTATTATACTTAATAGGATTTTAGACTAAAAAACTCTTTTTAACTTTATTTGTTCGTTAAAATATTAATATAATATTTTAAAGATAAAAGATATCTAAAAAAAAGAAATATATTAGACGCTAGACCTTTTTTTATTATATTCTTAGAAGAAGTAAGACGGGGAGAGTATATAGCGCGTATAGTAGTTAAGATTATTATTTATTTAATATTACGAGCTTAAAAAGATATTTTAGCCTTCTATAAAGAAGCCTAGAAAGGCCTTCTTAATATAAAAGAATAGAATTAAGCCTTTTCTTTTCTAGCGTAACTTATATTATTATTTAAAAAAAGATAACTTAAAGATAAGATATTAGAGATACGACGAAGAATATAGTAGTAGAACTCTTAGTATAAGTATTAGAGAAAAGACATCTTAAAGATATAATAAGATAAAAAACGCTTAGTACGCGCTATAGATAACACGTATAAGGCGCTCTTTAAACGAGCGTTTTTATATATATAGGAATTAGGGTTTGTTTTATTTTTATTATTAATAAAGTATAGCTATATTAAAGAGTAATATAGAAGAGACTAGACATTATTATATAGGTCTGTTTTTTATATATTATAATTTTTATATTTAAATTAAAGACTATTATATTAAGACTTTAAGCGGTTTTAATATAAATACTAGTAATAATATAGATATAAGGCTATATCTAGAGCTTAATAGTTTATATATGTTTTTATTAATATATTAATATAAAGTTAAGTTTTAAATTCTTATATAATATATTTACGCTTTTAAATCTATTAAACTTTCTTTATCTAATTCTTTTTCTATTATTTATATATACTATTATCGATTTTAGCGCCTCTATATATATCTTTTATAAACTCTCTAACGCTAAAAGCTCTTGTTTAGAAGCACTAGAAAGTATTTTAGCCTTACGAGCTAATATTTAGTATATAAAGACTCTCTTTTAAAAAGTATAAAGATAGCTGTCCTAGATAATTCTAAAGGACTAGTAAGGCTTACTAGGGGTCTATAGCGTGTTAGAATAGGCTCTTTTTTCGGGAATAGAACTAGTTCTAAGAGTATTTCTTTTCGGAACTATATTTAGTCTCTTTTTAAAACCTTAATCGGTTATTAATAGTAAACGCTATTTTATATTTGACTTTTTATAGGCTATAGTAATAGAGCCGCCCGACCTGACTCGACAAACATTCTTATAAGACAGTATAAAGACTCTCTTAAGTATTACGTTATAGTTTATTAGTCTTTAAAGGTTATATTTTAATAAGCTTTTATAATAGAATTATATTAGATAGATATAGCCTTTAGCTATTTAGTGTTTAAGCTTATACTATATTAATAATAATAGTATTTTATAGTTATATTTCTTAAGATTAAGAATTAAATACCTATTCTATCTTAAAGAAATATAATATAATTATATAATAGTCTTATAAGTATTAATACTATAAAAGCCTTAAGTCTAGTTATTAAAAACGCTTATACGGATATAATAAGGAGAAAATAAGGATATAGAGATAGTCTTAATAGTTTTAATCTCGTTAAATAATTCTCTTTAAGCTATGTCTTAAAGCCTAATCTGTTTATCGAATAAAGCCGATACTAATAGCTTATTATCTAGCGAAAATTCTAGAGAGTAAACTATATCTAAGCTCCCCTTAAGCTAGAACATATTATATACTTATCTTATATCTCGTAGCCTAATCGTCTTATTATATAAAGCCGATACTATTATCTCTTCGTCTTATAAGAAGACTAAAGTAATAACCGAATCCTTATAGCTAGGATAATCGTCTATATATTCTAAAGACATTTCTTATAGCTTAAGTATTCTATTATTATATCTATACGCTAGAAGACTTCTATTTAGCGAAAAGGCGAATACTATAACCTTAGAAAAGCCTTTAAATATCCGGTAGTACCCTTTATTACGAGGCTTAAAAGTAAAGGGTTTATTTCTTTTAAGCGTCTTATTTACTATTCTTTATAGCTCGACGTTCCTGTTCGCTAAACGTAAGGCTTATATTATATCGTCTAATAAGAAAACAACTAGATTAGAATAACTTATAAGTTTCTTTTATATTATTCTATTATTAACGTCTTAAAGCTAGAGTATCTTATCGTCGTCTAAAGCCGATATTAATAGCTTACTGTTTAATAAAAAGGTTATATAATTAATTAGTTTATAATAGCTATTAAATATATACTATAATATTCTATTAGTATATTAAAGCCTAATTATCCCGTTATCTAAAGCTAATATAAATATTATTTCGTCTAATAAGAAAATAGCGGAACTAACTAGACACGAGCTATAGTCTAAGATATTATAGTGGGGTTCTGTGTCACGTGCCGTAGCACGTGACTATATTCATGTATATAAGGTCTCTTCTCTTCTCCTAGAGAAGAATAACAACTATCCTTTCTAGAGATTCGAGTCTTTTAGTTATCAGTTTTTAAGAGTCTATTTTAGAGGCCTCCCGTCCTTCTATAATATATATAACTTTAAATAATATAATCTAGTTTCTATTAATAGTGTTTATAAGATATTTAGAATAATATAAAGAGACGCTAGCCCTAAATATATAAATAATAACTACGGCGTAGTACGTTAAATATAATAAATTATTATAATATATTAAAAAATAATATTAAGCTATATCCGGCGTTATAAATATACTAATATACGCTAAATCCTTTTATTAAGACGCGTAGCGTTTTATATTCGCTAGTTAAACTCGGAATACTTAACCTTAAAAGTTAGAGCGATAACCTTTCTTAATAGAAGCTTTATATTATAATATTAAAATTTATAGAAAGGCCGATAGTCGTAATAGAATAAAAGAGAATAGTTAAAGTAGCTCTTAACGCTATCGACGGAATAATCGATAATATAACTAAAATAGCGGGTATTTTTTATATTATATTACTTTCTTAAAGAGAAATAGCTTAAAAAAAACAATTAAATATTAACTAATACTTTAAAACCTCGTAAAAGAGAAAGATAAGATAGCTAAATAATAAATCCTTTTTTATATATTAGGATTTTCGCTATTTAAGAATAGACGTTAATATATATTATCTTAAAAATTAATAGACCTATAAAAATACCTATAATAAAATATATTAAAAAATCAGCTAACTATTATTTTATACTAAAGATATATTATTATAAATAGAATAATATAAATATCTAATCTCTTTTTTATTTATAGTTAATATCTTATAATCTATAACTTCTTATCTTCTCTATTACTTTTATTCTAGCTATCTAGGCCTTTTATAATATTAAATCCCTAAATAGTTATTCCTGTTTTCTTATATTCTTTTATAGGATTAGAGATTTTATATATATCTTTTTTATAGTCTTTATAAATATCTTTAACTAAAAAAACTATCTAGAATAACTATTAGATAGTTTATTATATAATTAATAAATTTATTAAATAACTCGTCTTAAAAAACTATATTTTCTATTTTTAACCCTTTTAAATAATTATAAAAAAGAGATAGAGTTTCTTATAACTTAATAGCTAAAATATTTATCTTAATAATAACTATCTTTTTTAACTTCTTAGATATACTCTTTTTTATAATTTATTAAANNGTTNTTAANCTTNNATATANCTAGTTATTTTAAAGTAAATAAATAAAAGACTAGTATTATTATTTAAGTTATTTAATTTATTATATTTTATTTATTATTTAATAAATATAATTCTAAATAACTTAAATAACTTTATTTATATAATAAAGGCCTATATATATATATATATCTAGCTTAATAAAAAAAATAAAACCTGATTATTAAAATATAAAAGGTTAGTTAGAAAGCCGATCTTGCCCTACTATATATCTGTCTAACTTCCTATATAAGAAGCTTCCGCCGTATCCTTTATATATAGCCGAGGAGTGCGTTTAATAGATTAGTAAGGTCATCGCTTTCTTCTAAGCAGATAAAGGCAGGTAGCCTAATACGGGACTCGCTATCTTTCCTACGGTTAATAGTACTACGTACTCAATCTATATAGTTATACGACCGTGTTATTAGGCTTTAGCATAACGTATTATTATTTTAAGGTGAGATAGGTTGTTATCTTTTAACCTGATAATATCACCCTATCCCAAGAGGTAAAAGAAATATAGTACGACTAACGAGCCTAGTCAGATAAATCTATATTTTAGGGTATTTTACTAGTAAAACTAAATTTAAAAGTTAGTAAATAGAAAGTATCTTTACGTTTAATAACTAGTAATTATAAGATTTTATATTATAATTATTCCTGGTTATTTTATAATATTTAAGTGATCGCGGCAACTTTAATTTTCGGAAGCCTAAAGGTGGGGTCGCGGAGCCTGAAAATCGTTTAAAAGTGGCCTGAAAACACAAACTTATCTGACTAGGCTCGTAAGGTCCTGCCCAATACGGTTTATTTCCAGGATTGGCGAGGATACGATAGCGGTTCCGCATATTAGTCACCACGTTATATAGCAATCTATGGTATCGGTACATCTGGATGGGTATTTCAGATCGACATTTTATATAGAGCGGGAGAGTTGCCGGCCCGCGAATAAAGCATCGATCATATTGTAGCCCTGATAGTAACCCTTGAATCTGATATCGGCAGTGATTTTATCGCATTTTTCAGCCGGCAAGAGCTGCGCACATGCCAGACGGCAGCATGTGTTGTATTTTCGAGTATGACTGATTGCTGTAACCTTTTCTTTAGTACACCACCACTATTCTTTTGCCCTACGATATCCTTGTTTCGATCTACGATGATTACATGTTTCTACAGCCTGTACGTCATATGCTTGCCGATCGTATGCATAGCCTCCTGCTTGTTCATATGATTAGAGACAGGTATAAAAATCCTGCTTGTATATGTAGGATAATATATAATACAATATGTGAGATGATATATAACAGAACAAGTGATGCTTGTGATATGCATGCCTAGAAATGCTGTTTTCATATGCAAGATAATATGTAATATAATACGTGAGCTGATATGATAGAACAAGCGGTGCTTGTGATAGACATACATAGAAATACTGTTTTCACATGCAAGATAATAAATAATACAATACGTGAGCTGGTATGATAGAACAAGCAATGCTTGTGATAGGCATGCATAGAAATACTGTTTTCACATGCAAGATAATATATAATATAATACGTGAGCTGATATGACAAAACAAGCAATGCTTGTGATAAACATGCATAGAAATACTGTTTTCACATGCAAGATAATATAATAGAACAAACGATACTTGTGATAGGATATATAGAAATACTGTTTTTATATATAAGATAATATATAATATAATACATGAGATGATATAACAGAACAAGCGATACTTGTATAAAAAATACTGTTTTTATATATAAGATAATATATAATATAACACGTGAGATAATATATAGCAGAACAAGCGATATGTGAGGAGGCGTTGGTAGGCAAAGAAGTCACGTGTAGGAAGAAAAAGATTCAGTACAGAACTAATCTCTAGCCCCGAGAGGTCCAAAGCCCCCTTTTTATTAGCTATCTGCTACCGATAGGGGTTCGATGCCAAGTCCTAATAATGATAGAAATCAATGGCATTATCTGGTATCCTGTGCCACGTATCAAGTGCCCTAGAACCATGATCTTGGATATCGGAGGTTTGCTACCGACATCATTCCGGACATCCGACGACTATCCAAGCCACGTGACGGGCGCCACCTGGCAGGTAAGCGAACTACATCACAGATATATACTTTTAAAATTAGATATATATAGTCTTATTATTAATATAGGCCTTTTTAAAAAAGTATTAGATTATATTAAAAATAGATTTATATATAAATTTTTAAGTTTTTAAGTTTTATTTCTAGCGAGCTTATTCAGGGGTTCCCCTGGGGCAAATCACGTGACTATACACCTCGCCAACTATGTGAAAGTACAACGTGGATTTCTGATTAGAGTCGATCAGAAACCTTGAAATACTACACGGTCGAATTTCTAAGTCATATTACTCTACCGTTCCAGGAGAAGGCCAGCAGCGCTGCTGCCATCACGGTTGCCCTGAAGTACCAGTCTGGTTCAACTCGAAGGTGGACAGTATAGAGATCTATATTGAGGGAGTAGAGATGTACATTGATGGGGAATTAGATCGCTTGCCAACACACGTCGTCTACATTTTCAGCACTATCCGGACTATTGAGCTCACTATACTTTGTCCGGAAAACGGTGCTGAGGATAAAGTTCATCAAATGATAAACGAGGATATACTTCGACACCTTCCTTGCCTTGAATCGGTTTCTTTAGATTTGTCCATACAGCCCTAGGATGATGGTACTCATATCAACAAATCTTACGATGCTTTCACCCAAGGTCTTCAAGCTCTGTTAACAGATTATGAGCAATCACTGAGGGGTAGGATTCTCGAGGTTCTAGAGGGGGGGGGTGTAGGGATGGTATAGGCGATGATTGGTTTCGATTTTTTTAGCAAAGGATCCCAGCTTGCTACATAACAGGAGGATCTTTGATTTAGAGGATCACGAGAAAGCTAGATAGGCAGGACAATTAGGATATCTGCGGATTTTTATAGCGAATCTAAACAAATACATACGGATTCTTGATCTTAAAATGATCGCGATGATAGTTTGAATGCTCGCGTATACAGGGATATTCATTTCGGCGGTCATCAAAATGTAAAATGCATTCCAAACGTCATAGATCGCGAAGAACTTATCTTATTGACAAATTATCGATAAAGCTATCGATAAGGATATCAAACTTTAATCAGCAGAGCTTTCTCTCCGCGCCTTTCCCGCCAATAATTCGTGGACTCTACAAGCTCTACGCAGCCTTTTACAGCCCATTCCCATCTCCAAAGGAACGCCTCACTCATTTCCCAACCGGAAGGATCCCATGGCTCACCCCACACAATAAGCCCTGTCTGATCATTCGATACATCCTCAAACTCCACAAGATCATTACACAGCTGATCTTCATCATACGAGTCCCCAGCGAGGAGTATATTATCCCTCATTTTTGGTATCGGCCAAAGGTCAATCCACGGATGATGCTTGATTGATCGCTGAACCAGTGTTGGTTGGAGAGCTTCTGGACATGGAGGGTTGTCTTCCAAAGTGCTGTTCCATGGAGATGCCATATCATCGCATTCGAGCCAGTCTAGACTCCATCCTATTGAAATCGTGTTTTTGAGAAGAGCCCGGAAGACATTAAATTGGATGAGTGTAAGAAGTAGATCAACTCTCGGCGATCCCAGCATATAATCCCAGCTGGCCATTAATTCGATTTTATTGACCAAGTCCAACAGATAATCACGGCTCCTGAAACGTGAACGATATCCTGTAAACCATCTTTGGGAGGGGGGGAGCTCTGGGGAACTGGACGGATCGTTGGAGACATTTCCAGGGGCATCTTCTTGCTGGTTTCCTCTTTGCAAGCTTACCGTACACAGCGGCTCATTTTCGTTTAGTGCAGATTTGTTGTCGATAATCTTGGTCCGAGACTTATTAGCCTTTGGTTTAAGGCCCCGTCTTTTTCCTGGCAAAACGAATGAGCTGAGACGAATTTGAGAACAGGAAATAGGAAACACCTAACGGGGAATTTTACGGTATATTCTTTGATTCAAGCGATTCTGTAGCTTCCTTCTTTCCTTTGAACTTGTGATTCCTGTCCAATCATCTTCGGGAACTCTCACTTCCGACTGTTCCCGCATCTGCGCGAGTTTGACTCTTGTGCTCCCGGCGCAAGCCTCAACGGGGAGAGGCATATCTGAATACTGGGGGCCTGTTAAAATATCCATAGACTCTGTCTGAATCAATCCCGAGATGGAGGATAGGGGCATTAGGGAAAATATTAGAATTTGCAGTCGAGACGTGAAGTTGTGATTTAGTGGGGCTATCTGCAACCTGCTTATCCCGTGCTACTGCTGAAACGGCTAGCCCCCGAAGATGTGAGTGGAGGACAACGGAGAGTGGGGCGTTTTAGGTTCACCTGCAACTTGCTTATCCTATGTCATCCGTCAAGCAGACCAATCCGAAGTGACCCACTAAACTGTCGTGTAGCAACTAAGAATGGAGCGGGGACGGAGAAGGTGTTGGGGTAACCCACACTTGATACCGCGTACGCGGTTATGTTCTAGGAACGACATCACCAAAATCATTCCACAATTAACTGCAGTCCAATTTTCGTCGGTCGGGAAAGAGGGGGATTTAAAGCTGGTAAACTGGTAACTCCGAGGCATATCTCCAGGCCATGCATGTACCCCATTTAAATGTTATATAAATCCCCTCGTCCTTCTCATCATCTCAAAGTCAACCGGTTCTCTAGATTCTTGAATTCAAACACCAGCCTTTTCACCATTTTACTCAATTTAACCCAACAACCATGGCACCACCATATCCCTTCCCTCCTCCTCCAGAATCACCCTTATTCCGCCATCGTCAACTTTCTCCCTCTGCCAATATCAGGGTTTCTCCAATATGCCTGGGGGCCATGAACTTTGGTGATTCCCACAAGGCGAGAATGGGAGAATGTAACAAAGAAGCCAGCTTTGAAATTCTTGATATATTCAAAAGCCTCGGTGGTAACTTCATTGACACAGCAAATGCATATCAGGCATGTATTCCGCATTTTATTTCTTGTTTTTTCGAGGGCTGAGCACTTAAAATATTTCGGTGAAATTCCTCTCAAGATTCCATCGTATTTACTCTATTGCTGAGTTCTTGTGCCCTCATCCTGAAAAGTTATCACGAGTTCTGACTAACTTTCAACAACAGAATGGCGAGTCTGAACAATGGCTTGGGGAATGGATGACTTCTCGAAAGTGTCGCGATGAGATGGTTATTGCTACGAAATTTTCAAGCCCTTTCCGTGTTCACCACAAAGGCATGATCCAATCCAATTTTGGAGGCAATGGAATGAAATCTCTCCGGACCTCTATCGACCTTTCCCTCAAGCAACTTCAAACGGAATATATCGACTTGCTCTACGTTCATTGGTGGGACTACGCAACATCAATCCCCGAATTAATGAACAGTCTCAACGATCTCGTCGTGTCCGGAAAAGTCCTGTACCTTGGAATCTCCGATACTCCTGCTTGGGTCGTTTCGAAAGCCAACCAGTACGCGCGCGATCATGGACTTCGTCAATTTGTGGTTTACCAGGGATTGTGGAACGCAGCAATCCGAGATTTTGAGCGAGACATCGTTCCTATGTGCAAAGATGAAGGAATGGGTTTGCTTCCGTTCGGAACATTGGGGCAGGGCCGTTTTCAAACCGAGACCGCTTATCAAGAGCGTGAGAAAAATAATCCTGGTCGACAAGGCAAATCACCATCTTCCACTGAGCGTGCTGTTTCCAAAGTTTTGGAAGAAATCGCTTTGGCCAAAAGCACGGTTCTCACTAGTATCGCGCTGTCATACATCATGCACAAAGCCCCATTCGTTTTCCCAATCGTGGGTGGTCGGAAAGTTGAACACATCAAGAGCAACATTGATGCTTTAAATCTCAATTTGGCTGAAGAGGATATTGCCAAGATTGATGCGGCTTATGCATTCGACCCGGGTTTCCCCCACACCTTCCTTAGCGGTTCTCTGTTTGGGAGTGAAGGAGAAGCTCATGAAGTTCCCCATGGTCCTCAGGATGTGTGGTTGACAAAGGTTTTGGGGACTTTTGACTGGGTTGAAGGTCCAAAGGCAATTTCTTGAGGGTTTGCATTTGGGGTGTTTATGCACATAATAAAGCAGAAGTTTAGGTAGCATGCCAATCAAATGGGAATCTTTGAAATTTTCTTTGCAACTATGAAGAATCAAAATGAGTGTATACAGATTTTTGACATCAACACGTGATTTCGTTTCCTCCGAGCCCCTGAATCCACAAGCGAAGAAACCGTACCACCCAGATCCGAGTAGAAAATACAGATCATATAGAATGTCAGTTGAAAGCTGAAGCTGGGACAGTCTGTGGTGCTGATGGGACAAGCGTAGCCACAGAGACATGTGGCCAAGTCAGGCCAGCGAAGTTGAGAAATACCAGTTGAGAATATTGGATCTGGGTGGAGGTGACGACAATTGTCTTAGGAGTTGTGATCTCATGAGGTGGATTGACACTGAAGACAGGCACTCGGGCGCCTGGATGGGGGAGAGCGGGCGAGATCTTCAAGGGCGTCTGGAAAATATTAAGTCAATAAATCAGATCTACTTTTGGGGAGGGAATGTATCGAGAGTTGGGAATGGGATGGAATCAAAGGCAGAACATCGCGCAAAGAATTTCAAATGCTTACCTGCCCAGGTTTATAGGCTGGAACCACAATATGATACTGAACTGTCTCAATCCAGAATGTAGCCGACATTTGGGCGGCATTCGCGTTGGGCCCTCCTGCAGATGCGGTACCTTGCAGGAAGTCGATATTTGCAGTTCCGCCGCCAGCTTCAGGGCTTATGGGGTTGGTCGAAACCGTGAATACGATCGTCTTGGTAATAGTCCTTCCGACGTTGTCGTTGCGCAACACAGTGTTTGGATCGGTCAGTATAGCTTGTGTGATCGTCCCCTCGGCGATGAATTTTGTAAGATCCTGCGGCAGACGTGGCGTGGAAGTGTTGGATGCGGTCAGACTGATAAATGGGGGGCTAATCGGGTTCGCTGGGTTACCTCCGATCAGAAAGGGAGCCATGCTAACAGCTGGAATGTTTGGTGGGCCAGCAAAGCTGGTTGTCGGTGCCAGGCATTGAGCATTAATTGTCGTACCGTGTGGAATAGAAGCCATACGGGCGAGGGATTCGCCAAGGTTGGGGTCATTTTTGGTCGAAGGTATATGCATCCACAACCCGGGTTCAAAGTGGATTGGATTAGCTGGGCCATCCGCCTTTCCGGTTTGTATGTTGGTGACATCGCTGATGGTTTGCAAATACGGCACACCGTTGAGAAAGATGTCATTCTGGTTCTCAAGGCCTCGATTTGGGACGCTACCGATAGGATTTGAGAAAGCCAATGTCTCAGACGTCAAGTTGAGTTCAAGGACGTTCTCGCTAGGTGGGTTTGGAGCGGGAGGTGTGATGGGGTTGGGGAATGTGGTAGTTGTTGGGGGGCCACTGTTGGGGCGGAAAATCAAATTGAAGCCAGTTCCAGTAAAGGTTCCGGTGAAGTTTGTCAGTACCCCTAGCGGTGGCGCGGTGGCAGCAAGCGACTGAGACGCGCCATTGAGTTTGCTGTCAACCGAATGGATTTGGAAGTTCGATGGCAGGGTGATTGCTGCAGTAGAGGTAGTTGTCCAAGTATCCTTAACGCTTTCGAGTTTCGCTTGGGCATTCAGGGGCTTTTGGTGGTGGAGCTCATCGGCAACTTCGTGGACATATACGTCAACGCCATCACCCTTAAACTCGGAAAAGGGGGATTCGTTTCCGGTAGCCATGACTTTGGAAATGGTTGGAGTTAAAGTATCGATGGGCTGAGATTAAACTTGAGGATGTGGGCTACTTGTAAAACTCAAAAAGGGATGAAAAAGAATTGTAGTGGGGGAAATTGATGACAAGCTAGCAGTTGTTCGATGGGTACTTCATTTATACATAGAGAAAGATACGAGTACTATGAATCAGTAGTCCTGTGATCGTTTTTGCCCAGAAACAATACGAGAAGTTGTGTAACAAATCAAGGGTCTACCTGACGTGAGATTCATTATAATTCGTTTTGGAGAGACGAGGCTGACTGTTGTGGCTTTCCGCCTATCAGTTCAGCTGTATAAATCCTCGTACATGAGTGATTATTCTCTTCAACTCGCGAATAAGATGTCGTGAATTTATTTTTCGCATCTTCAGCCTGTTTCAGTACCCACAGGTTTTCTACATTCGGCGCTTTCTCAGCCTGTTGCCTATCCCAACACATTCGAGCGGCGAAGAGAACATCTGACTGAATGTCAGCTGCATCTGAGAAAGTGCGACATGACCACTGAGCCTCTTTGAGTCGTCATCTGGCTCTATTACGTTCATCGTTGAGATTCGTTCATTCGCGAATGCTTTGCAAGTAAGACTGTCCTGTCCGGGAACACCCGCCGCCTTGTAATTGATAGGGCGTGCTGGTGAAGAAATCTCCTTCAATCTTACTTTTTGAAAAATTAAAGCCTCGTGTATTTATTCCCCCTTGTCATTCCTTGCTGATACCTACCTGCCTGGAAATACGTAATAATGATTTTACGTACTCATCGAAAACTAAATAAAAGATCCTCCCATATATTCTCCAGGTTCTAAATAAATCACCAAATACAAAAAGTTTCTATAAGATCTTCACTTCCTTTTAACCAATCAATAGCCTCACCGTCCATTATACCATGCACATAAGCCTCACCGAGAAACAAATAATGATCCCACGATCGCCTCAATAAAACTGGAGTACTACATCCAAATATCACACAGATCAAGTCTCCGGGTTTACAGGAATTAACACATAGTCCTACATACCCCTTCTCAGTAGTCATAAATCGGCGATTCGGCCCACGTGTAGAGACTTTGTGGGCATATTTCTCCCTCTCGATTTCAGTAACCTTTGAGCCTGAGTTTGGATACACAACGCCTTCCACGAGTTCTTCTAAGCTCATGCCTACGATATGGAGATTGCGGTTATATTCATACCACTCATTGAAGAGAGCGGTGCTGGTGGGGATAGTACTGGCATCGATCCCTTCCGTTTTTCTTCGGGTGCTTTCGTGGCATTTCTGGAGAAAGATTGAGAGTACATCGACATCTCCTAAGTAAGAATTGGCGACCAATGTTCTTCCAATAGCTTCAATAGTGTCTTGCTTTGATTTGTACGGTATATTGTGAGACTGTGCCTGCTGAAGTTCAAAGTTTTCCATCTGATTCTTTGATCCCCATACTGAATACGCCAAGCCGTCAATTATATCAACACATACCCCTTTTGCTGTTAATATTTCAAGATCCGTAGAAACGCGACCTTGAGCGGTTTGTCCCCTCGATGCATTGGTCGGAGTGGCGGATCTGATAGTGGAATTCAATGTGGACTCTTTCCTATGAGCCCAGTCAGGAACCCAGCTAGGAAGGGAGGAGGCCGCTCGACGTGGAAACACTGGCAAACCAGCCAGACTGAGGAATTCTAGGGAATGATACTCCCGAAAAAACGAGACCGCAACTCGCTTATAGACTTCCGTCACATCCCACGAGTAATTTGGAGCATCCACCAATCTCGATGCATCGTGCGCAAGGCCTAGAACCGCATATATCTTGTCTCTGTTATCCGATGCCAATGATTTCCCTGTGATATATAACGTTTCCAGAAGGGCGGGTTTTTCCCAGGCGTTTGAACGAAGAAAGGTGTTTCCCAATGTGATGGAATCGCCATTAAAGACGATGCTTTCTTCCCGTCGAAGTAACGGCGCATACGTTGCATGTGTGGCAATCAAGGTTTTGAAGAAGCGTACCACCACTTCGCTTTCCACAATTTTCTGACCGCATATGAACAAGATCTCTCGAGCGGCTACCATCTCCTGAATTACCCACACTCTTTTCCACCAGCTGCGGCGCAAGAGATGATCCACCGCTTTGTAATCGCTTGAGAATGTATGATCCCGAATAGTACGACGCACCCAATCAAGATCCTGCGCTTCATGTGTAAAGGTACTCATAAAGTTCAAAGCAAGGCTGCTGTTATGCAACTCCGGCCCCAACCAGATAGTCACTAGAGTAGCCTTCTCGTATATTGAGTACATGCGCAAAATTTGTTCATTGCGCTCCGTGATGTTTTCTTGATCAATGCACACGGAATCAACCCACAATGGAACGTTTTTGAATGTGTGCCTGCGCCAAGATGCAAGTGCTGCAGAGAGATTACGGCCTATAAGGACGTCGCGGCTATCAATGCGAATATAGTGATTTTGAGAGATTTCCGTTGGCGAAAAGAGATGTTCATCAACCCAAGCGTAGGATAAAGCATAGAACGATGGAGGAGAGTCGAGTAAGACGTGCATGAGCGAATACTCTGCATCGCAAGTATCCCTGCCCAACACCAGAAGGCGAATCTCGTTATTCTGGAGTGGTAGCATGGGGAATTTAACTGAATGATGTTGCAAGTGACGAATATAATAGCCGAAGTGTGCGAGATAGAGCTTGGTATAAGCGAGATCTCCACGTGATTATATGGGCCTTCGGGAATATGGTTTCAATTTCCAGGTCTCAAATATTTAGAAATAAAATAAAATAAAAGATCGTATGAATTAATACACTAGAAAACAGAGAAATGAAAGGTATATCATAGTTCCTACTGACACAGTGGACCCAGGAGTGACTTACCCGCGGTTTTAAAAGAACCCCAGAACAAGATACTGTACTTCTGGGCTGAAGACCCTCGGAGGCACGTCATGACTTCCTAACCGAGGGGAAAAGGGGGCTCCGCCAAAACCAGCTTTTTCTATCGAGAAGTCATACTAACAACGACTAAAAAATTGTGAACTATCGATAAATAAAGTTGCGGGGAAAAGGTGATCTTGCACCGCTTCCTATTTAACCCGCCCTTTGTGACTCAAGTTACGTCCGCGGACAGCTCGGATTAGTTTTCGGCTGCGGGGCAACTTTCCAACGGTCCGCATTCGCATAGGATCGGAGGGTCGGAAATGCTTTCTTTAAAGAACTATAAGATTTACTCGTCGCAGATTCCCATTCCCCCTCAACCAGTTTCTCTTCTATATTCCCAAAACCTTCTGATGTATTATATTTCATCAAATCATTCGCCATGGTTAGTTTAAATCTTGTCCGTTCAAGCAACGCAGCATTCGTCAAACTTCAGCCAGTTGTTGCCGTTTTCTTGGGCAGCACTTCTGGAATTGGGGAATACAGCGTCCGCGAGTTGGCAACTTGTCATGGAACGACCGGAAAAGGTCTTCGTCTTTATATTGTGGGGAGAAATCAAGGAGAAGCCGAGAGAATCATCGCAAATTGTCGACAGTTATGCCCAACTGGGGAATTCAAGTTTGTGGCTGCAAACAATCTCGCCCTTCTGAAGGATGTCGACCGAGTGTGTGATGAGATCATTGGGTTTGAGAAGACATTGACAGATACTCCAAAGATTGATTTGCTTGTCATGACTCAGAGTTATGTCAGTTTTACAGCAAGAAAAGGTAAGCTCTGTTCCAAATTGAAAAACACAGCTGACATATAAAAGATACCACCGAAGGACTCGATGATCGCATGTCCCTTCTCTATTACTCCCGCATGAGATGCATCATTCAATTCCTTCCACTTCTCAATGCTGCTCCACTCGGTGGACACGTTATCTCGGTTTTCGGCCCAGGACGAGACAAGAGAATCTACCCCGAAGACCTATCCCTCCGAAACCCCGAACACTACAGTTTTGTCACAATGGGATCGCATGCTGCATACATGACGACGTTTTTCCTAGAAAAGCTGGCTGCTGAGAACCCTCAACTTTCTTTGGTTCACTACTACCCAAGTCTTGTCGAAACAAATGCGTTTTGGGATGAACGTTTGCCGGGATGGTTTCGAGTTATTTGGAGGATGCTGCTGCCACTTCTGCGACTGTACACTGTGCCTCAAGATGAATGTGGCCAAAGAGTAATTTTTCATACATCAGACCGATTTCCCCCACGGGTTGCAAAAGATGTTGGGAATGGGAAGAACAATGAAGATATTGAAGTGGCAACTTCTTCTGATGGAATACTTGGTGGAGGTGCATATCGAGTAAATTGGAATGGAGAAATGGTTCCGACTGGAAAGAACTACGGAAAATTGCGAGAAGAAGGTCTGTCGCAGAAAATTTGGGTTCACACGATGGATGCATTCAGAAAAATTGAACGGGGAAGCGCCTTCACTGAGTAGATGTTGTGGAGTTCAGCGACCACTGTCTCGGCGATGGGGGATATGCACGCTATAATTTAGCGACCGAGCCAGTGATCGAGAATATGTTTTAATAACCACAATCAAAAGCTCGTGGGATTGAGAGGAATTGCTTTCGGATATTATGGAAGACATTTTGGTGCACCATAAATAGTATTTAACCTCGAAATCGACGCATTTATTAGCAAAATGAAGTGCGAAGGTTGTGATTGCTAACCCTGGCGATGTGCACACTGTAATTTAGCGATAGAGCCCCTGAAACACCCTGTAATTCAGCAACTTCTACAGATCTTAACACAAGCTGGATTAAAAGCTGATGCAATTAACAGAACTTACGTTGAAACGTATTTGACAGTATTTGAATGCGTTCTTAAGGAGAGTTGGCCTCGATATCTGTACAATTACTAGCAAGCACGATTGCGACAATTATAACTGCTAATTACAGGGTTACATGCTGTAAGTTAGCGATGCAGCCCATGTAATTTAGCGATGTAGGTGCTGTAGCTCAGCGATCCTGCTGGATTTTAATAACTCAAGATTAGAATCTTATGAGATGAGTAAGTATCGATATGGGGAATAATTGAAGATCTCTGAGTGCGCGATCGAGTAGAATTAACCCTGAGAGTAATGCATTTACTAGCAACTAGAGAATTGCGACGTTTAATCTGCTAGATTTGGGTGCTGCACGCTGTAATCTAGCGTCGCAGCCCTGGAATTCAGCGACTGCGGCGTAATTTAGCGACCACGAAATGAAAATTCGTCCAGCGAAGTGGAAATGCTTCCGAACGAAAGTAGAACACATTGAAAGACAGAGCCGGCAGTAAATAGCTTCTGAACTAACGCTTCCGCTAGTAAAAGGACCGTGACGGTCATGCTCGGAGAATTCAGGGAAATAGGCGCCTGGGTTTAGCGATTGAGTCCCTGTAAGTTAGCGATGCAGCCCTAAAGCTCGGCGATCATAGCGCATTTCAGCATCGACGTGATTAAAGACTTATGCAGTCAGCAGTAATTGCTTTTAAACAGACCCAAGAACTTCTACCTGTGAAATTGTCAAAAATAGCTTTATAATCAACGCTTTTCAAAGTAAAAAACGATTGCGAAAGGTATGTTCCCTGAATTCAGGGAAGTATATGCTAAAATTTAGGATCGAGTCTCTGTAATTCAGCAATCATGGCACATCTCTACGAAAAACACGATATCAAAGGCAACTATGATAGAAAGGCTAGAAGATGCCTCAAATAGGTTTCGGATAACGGTTTGATCAAAATATCTTATAAAACAAACTAGATGCGTTGACGAGCAGAAAGGATTGGGACAATGGACTACGCTGAAGATCGCTAAATTTTAGTGGCTAATACGCTGTATTTTAGCGGCCGAGGCCCTGTGATAGCGACAACCTTCTTATTTCTTTGTCGTATCAAATAAACCTGTAATTATAATCTCATGCAGCTTGATGTATAGTATTGCCGAGATATCTGATTACTAAATCTCAATCGTATTTGATTTTGATGTGATTATTGCGTGAAGCTTTCCCGCAGAATAAATGCCTGCCCTCATCGCTGAATTACAGGGATTCATGCGCTGTAAGCCGGCGAGGGCTCGTTAAATTCTAGGGGCTTCTCGGCTGCTTTGTCGCACTCCTGTCGGCCGAAATGAGCTCAGAACACGACGAGTATGATCTGTTATTCCTGTCGCTTCAAAATGAAGTAATTTAATAGAAACAAGAGATTCGATTAAAGAATGATTACATAATGGTTCGTATGAAGTTCCGGTACAGTAGCGGCAGCACTCGCGGCATACACCCTAAAAACTAGCGACAACGGCACTGCATTCATACCAACACCAATAAAAAGACATTAAATTTTCGTGCTCTAGTAGAAGCATTCCAGCTATCGCGGGTAATTAATCTGAGAAGTCTAAAGACAATAAACCGTTGTAAAAATGATCGAAATAACTTGTCTTGAAATCCCCGATAAATTCCTGTCTTCAGCTGCTATTTGCATTTTCTAAGCGAGAGAAAAGGGGGCCAGAAGCAAAGATCAACTACCCCTTCTCAAAACCCTACGTGTAAATCGGTTCTTACTGAAATCAGCAAGAGTAATCCTTTGTAGATCCCACCAAATTATCTTTTAACACTTGGAATCATAGCTATCCACCTTTCCAAAACAGAAACGACAGGAATCCTAAGCTTCTGAGATGCACATCATTCGACTTTGATAAGAAATTAATGCAATGCTTTTGTGCGCATTTACGACCACGATTATTCTACTACGGAAGGCAGGCCATGGAATGTTACGACGGAACGAAATCCCCCTTTCTAAAAGCGAGCAATTCTCCAATCTCCGCAACCACAAATCATACAGCTGAGCGTATTGCAAGCGGTCGAGTCAATTGCATTTAACAAGAGAGTTTGAATTTATTCTGCCTATTTAAGGATACGATTGCTGAGCTACGTGATTGCGGATCAGGAGGCAGCAGAAAACCCAGCTCAACCCTGCATCTTGCGTTTTTAACCACCACAAATTACTATGCAAAGATCACGGTGTACGACCAAATCAAAACTACCACAAGAACTAATTGCGACAATAAATTCCAATGTGAAGCCATGGCTGACTGTGCAGTCGAAGAAGACCATGAGACAAACCGGCGCTTCGTCCATCCACCCATCCCACCTTGTAAACTACGAAGTGTTTTGCAAAGATTGGCGACATGAATTGCTTGCAATGCGTATTTCCCAATTTGAAGTGGTGGTTGTTGTCGTGTACGATTGAAGGAGCTCGTTCAAAATCGCCTGACGAGAAGCCCGCCTTTTTCCAAAACCACCACCAAGTAGTCTACGGATATTGTTGTATGTGACTGAGTCGATTTCCTGCTCGAATTGATTGCGATGCAGATTTCCCCATTCGAAGCCACTGAGATTGTGTTGTGCGATTGAAGTATGCTATCCGAAGTCATCAGAGAAGCAATCCAGTTTCCAAAACTACTACCAATTATTTTGCAGATATTATTGTATGCGACCAGGTGGATTTGCAAGACTAGCCCAACTTCGAAATATTTCGCGAATTGATATTGTGGTTGTTATACAATTCGGTCGGAGTTGATTGTTTACAGTCGTCAACGAACAAGCCACCGTATTTCAAAGCAACGATCAGCATTTTTCCTACTATCATTGTATACGACGGAGTCGATCTGCTACAGGGATTGGCTTTTGGGAATACTCGCAAATCGATGTCGTTGTTGTGGAATCGGAGAATTTGATCCTTCAGAGTCGGAACCACAACGCACCCTCCCTTTTCCAAAACAATCGCCAATTATTTCACGGATATTATTGTATGCGACCGAGCCGATTTACCACTAGAGGCTATTTCGAAAATATTTCGGGAATCGGGTTCGTGGTTGGTATGCAATTCGTGCAGGGTAACTCCTTGGCTGTCAAACTACCAGCCAGGTCAGCCAGCTTTCCAAAACAACCACAACTTACTTTGCAGATATTATTACACGCGATCGAGTGAATTTACTACGGTGTATCATTTCAAGGGTATTTTGGCCATTCGAAGTTGTGACAATCGTGGTTGTGGTCTGCACGGTCCTGCAGTAGCAAGACGCAAAGCCGATTTTTGCTGAACCCCATCCCTTTTCAAAAGTTGACTGTATGCGATCGACTGAAATTGGAACCAGAAGGGCGCCGTGAGAGTAATTTGCCATTTGAAGCTCGGGTTGTCGTGTGGCGTCGAGATCGATGAAGTCGGGACAGATGTTGCGAGGCATGATTTGCACATCCGCAAAGACAACCTCTCGCATGCTCTACGACAGAATACCATTTCGCGGATGGACGCATTGACAATGGATGAGGGCCTCGCGCAGTGTTGCTGGTGAGAAGGCGGTACCGGAAACGGCGAGGAATGGTAACGAGAAGGTGCAACGGGATTTTGGGAGGAACTTGAATACGGTGAGGGGTTGGCATCCAGTATCCCTTCATCACTCAAGGGCAGCTTTAGGAGGTCTTGAGACGAGGGGTTGATACGGAGCAGCATCGAGACCCTCTTCGTCACCGAAGTGCAGCTTCAGGGGGTCCTGAGAAGAAGGCTCGATGAGGAAACATGGAGCGACACAGTTTGAGATTTTCTTTCTGCTGATGGTACTAACAGGGACAATAGCGAGTGTTCGAAGCCTCGGGTGAGCAGATCCATTTAGACAAGGAGATTGTGTGAAGATCGGTGCCGAGACTTGCTCCTTTCTTGTCCATCTGCCCAGGCTGGAATCACGAAATCTTGGATGATACTGCCAATTTCTCGACGAAGAGAAAGACAATGGACGAGAAGGCGCAGGAGGTGTTGATCTGACGGAGTGAATCAACATCTATCCCTAGTGCTACTTGGAGCCTTAGAGCGCAACTGCAAGTAATTCAATCTGCGACAAAGGCCGGGGCGCCGAGATGGATAGAGCGGAGAAGGATTAAACCCATAGTTTTTCGAGGAACAAGTTTGTGGATTGTTTTCTGTGACAGAAAGATATGCAGCGTTGAGATAGACGATCTGGAAAAGGAGGGGAACAAGCTGAACCAACTCGCCCCAGAGCTTGGCAAGTGTTGTGAACTGAACAAACTCGGGCCAGAACTAGGGAAATACCATAGACTGGACCACCTGAACTCGAATTTCGAGAGATATGCAAAGTTAAACCAGCTCGCCACATCATGATAAACCAACAGCAAGAGGAGTGCTGCAGATGTCCTTGTGACCTTGTGGATTCGGGTCTCTGGAGCACCCAGATAATGGGTGGCGTTTGTTGCATCTTTGGCGCCGAGGTTGTTACAAACAGGTCTAACAATTATTTCTAGGTAGATTGCAACGTATCGCGTTGGCCTCTGGCGGCTTCCCCCTTATCTCCATTGATAAGAGTAAATATATGCTAATCATTCATATGGTTTGTTTCGCTGTCTGAAGAGTTGACAATCGAGGATTCGCCGTCGCAGTCGCAGATCCATCTTCACGGTTGGGATTCGTCTTCGCAGGCTCGTCGAATGTCCTCCTCCCATTCATCCCGCTCCGCAATGTCAAAAGCTGTGGGACGGTCGGTTTCGAGCTCGCGGGCAGCCAGCGGGGCTTCGGTTCCATATCTATCGGTCGCATGCGACTGAGAAAATGCGTTGGATGCGTTGGATGTGCTAGGTATACTAGGTGTGCTGAGGTTGTGGTGAAACATCCAGTTTGTAGGTTACGGTAGCCTTGCAGGTTGGGGTGGGTCAAGCTTCGGCTGGTGGAACGCTGCTCGGCAAACGCACCCCTGTGCCCCTGTGTGAGCCGACTCAGATGAAATGCCTCTCCAGCTCCACGGATTTTAAAGATACGGTGAGATGCTCACACACACAGAGATACTCAAATGATTTTTTTACCACACTTGGAGAATTCAGCAGCAGAATGAGCCCACACCAGCAGAGACTCTCGTAAATGGATGCGTATTAATGTGCGGTACTGGGAGATCACTACTAGCACCGAGTTGAGCTGCGGCGAATTCAAACATGGTGCAAAAGAAAACTCCTCGTGGCCCATGTATCCTTCGAACGGACATCTCCTTGAACTCCTCAAAAAGCTCCTCAAATCTGTTCTACCACATCCATTCCTCAATTCGCACATCGACCACCCTTTTACAGCCTTTGAGGGAGTAGGGTAGAAGGGGGCAGGTTACGAAACGAGATGATGTGGTTGCGATGCTGAAAAGCTGACCTGGCCTTCAACCAAATGATACACTCATCCTACACGTTAAAGGAGCCGGGGTGTTCTCTTTCCAGAGGTTCAAAGATGCAACTAAAGAAAGCTTACTTTTTGAAGCTTTTGAGTCATCACCACTGTCCAAAGTTCTAGCATGGCCTCGGAGGTTCCCACTATTGCGCTAAGGGCAGCATCCAAGTCGCATCTTTTCAATACGAACTTCCAACCTTCCTCTGTCAAGCAAGCACATTTTCGATCGAATTCGCCGCTCACACGGACAAAGGCGGCTCCTTTGCCTTTGATAACGATACGGTCAACCCTTCACTAGTTGCATCTCTGCTCATGGCCATACTTGAAGCAAATGGGACTCGCAGGAGATCCTTCGCTTTTGACGGCGACACGACGAACCTTCATTGGTTACATCTCTGCTCATGGCCATACTTAGGCTGCGTGATGGGTAGTGGGTAGTAACCATTACCCGCGGGCTACCCACCACGGGTACTACCTACCCGTGGGTGGGTAGTGCCCGCGGGTGGGTATAGTTTCTCTTACTCCTATATGGGTACCGCGGTACCTATATAGGAGTAAGAGAAACTATACCCACCCGTGGGTACTACCCACCCGCGGGTGGGTAGTACCCGTGGTGGGTAGCCCGCGGGTAATGGGTACTACCCACTACCCATCACGCAGCCTATAAATAGCTATATCTTTTCTAATAGTAAAATTAATTCTTGATTACTAAATTAATATTTTTAAATTAGAACATATATTTTCTATAATATTATATAATACACTATTAAAACAGTTAGAAAATAGAGATATTATAGAATCAACTCTATAAAGCATTAGTAAAACAGATAATATGAGGAGTGATACTCTTTAAATTAATGCCTCTCTACTTCTATTCTGTCTCTTATCAGCCGCCGATTGCATAAAAACTGAGCAAGGAGAGAACTATTAATTATAACTTGCTCTTCGGTTCTAACAACTCCTCTACCTTAGCAAAACGATAATAATAATCTAGACTCTGTGGATTCAGCAATGTGCCGCTTGGCTTGATAATCTTGCCGGAAACAATCTGCTTCACTGGCAATTCGACTTTCTTCATGTTGACCGTCACCTGTGACTTTCATTAGCTTGGTGCTCATTCCCCTAGATAAGAAAGACAAAAATAAAACGAAAAGACAAAAAGCTAAGAAAAAAGGGAACACTCACCGGCACCTCCGGAACTTCAAACACAAACCTCGGGACATGCCTCTTACTCAACGCCCTCCCAATCTCCCCTTAACCCTCTCCCTCAATCTTCCATCCAACTTCTCCCCNNCACCCATAACTAAAAACAGCATAACCCTCTCATCCTCATCCCTCCCCTCCCTCCTCTGCCCCACACAAACCGCATCGACGACCTCAGGAAAAAGCCCACTCTCAAGTACCACACTATAAATCTCCGCACTACCAAACCTCACTCCACTAGGATTTAGTACTCCATCTGCGCGTCCCAGAAAGAATAGTTGTTTCGTGAGAGGGTGCAAGGAGCAGAAATCGCCATGGGTCCAAACATGGTCGTATTTGGCGAAGTAGGCGGAGAAGTACTTGGAGTCTCGGTGGGGGGAGGGGAAGGGGTCGTTCCAGAAGCAGACGGGTTGGTTGGGGAAGGAGTGAGGGGCGACGAGTTCGCCTGCTTCGCCGTGAGGAAGGGGGGAGCCGACGCCGGATTCGATTAAGGAGTCGAAGATGGAGATGGGGGTGCCGAGGGAGGGGCCTTGGGTTCCGCCTAGGTAGACGGGGGTTAGGGGGTTTTCCTTTGCTTGTTAGCTTCTACTCATCAACTTGGACAGGGAAGGTGGGAAGATACCTGGCCGAAACAACCTGCCTATGCCGCTCATCAGTTCACAGCTTTACTAAAACGGCAAAATGAAAACTCACAAGATCTGTTCCCCCAGAAATATTCGCCAAATGCACATGCCCCGGAAAACCCCTATCATAAAACCACTCAAAAAGTCCCTCACTCAACACCATCCCCGTACTCGAAACGACTTGCAAGCTACTCAAATCCGTTATTTCCCTCGGCCTCAACCCCCTCTTCTGCACCTCATGTAACCACTTCGGACTTGTCCCCAGCTTCGTAACCCTCTGTTCCCCAATCAACCTTATAAACGTCTCTAAATCCGGCTGAAAAGGAGAACCGTCATATAAAACTGTCCTGGCGCCGCAAAGGAGGTGCATGCAAGATACGAAATACATGATCCAGCCGGTGGTGGTGTATTGGAGCGCGACGGAAGAGGGAGTCAGTTCGCCGTGGAGTTTTAGCTCTTTAGCGGAGGAGAGGAGGGCACCGCCTACGGAGTGAACGATGCATTTTGGCGTTCCGGTCGTGCCGGAGGAGTAGGCGATGATGATGGGGTCGCGAAAGGCTAGTTGTTCGAATTCTGGGGTTGTTTTTCCTTGGGCTTTAGAGAGGAAAGAGGAGAGTGTTTGGGTGAGAGGAACGTGGGTGATGTCGGCTGGAGAGGAGAAGCGTGGCATGGATATCACTCCTTTGAATTGGGGAGAATCTTTCATTCCGTTGGATATTTCGGTCATTTTTTGGCGGAGGTCGACTTTCTTGCCATTGTAGATTGCGAAGTCGTCCATGAAGATGTACTGATCAAAATGGTTAAACCACGACTTGAAAAGGTTGGCAAGAACAACCATACCTTTGGAGTGACTTGTAACGATCTCTGCAAAATACCCTGAACACCCATATCCGTCGAACTGCTACTAAACAATCCGCCCAACATCGTAACAGCCAAAAAAAACTTTAAGAGTATCCACCGAATTACTCGCAACAACCACAACCCTAACACCCTTCACTACACCATGTTCTTTCATCGCAGCAGCCAATTCCCCAACTTCTTTCCTCAATTGTCCCCAACTCACATCCCGTATCTCAGTAGCACCCTCCCTCACCTCTGTCAACGCAATCTTATCATCTTCTTTCCCTATCTTTCCCCGCTTTGATGTCTCCGCACCAGGTATCCGGGAGTATAGCAAGTTCTCTGCGAGGTTAATATGCACGCCCTCGAACCATCGTGGTATCGTTTCGATGTGTGCTGATTCATCAACGACGCGGGTGTAAGAGCCGCTGTGGAGTAGGTTTACGAATTGGAAGCATTGGTCCCAGAATTGGGCGCGGTGAGTGATGGAGTATTGGTAGAAATCCCAGAATGTCTATTTGTTTGCTGTTAGTGAGGGCGCGTGTATAGAGGGGTAGGGATGCAACTACCTCGAGCTGTAGGTTGTGCTTCTGATTCACTTCTTGCATCAATCGATACATCTCTGTACTCTTCGGATCGGGATGTTCCCATAGCTTTCTAGGCACTTTAGTTGGATCCATGTTCGTTCAATTGGCCGTAGGAAATGAAGATAGAATGATCCTTTTCTAGGTAACAGAGAAATGCGCCGAAAAAATTCAACTAGACAAAAAGAAAAGATGAATTAAGGGGTGGAAGAGAAGTAGGTATAAGCTCCGATGTCGTTGATCCCCGAAGCGCACCAAGTAGCTCTCGGTCATGAAGTGCGGGGGTAAATCCCCCCCCACCTTCACGTTTTAGATCGGAAGTCCGCCAATTGCCGCTGCTTTCCGGATAGGATTTTGGGATCGGTTTTGTTGTCGAATTCGATGCTCGTGTCTTCTCAGTTATTTAAGGGTATTGAAATGAGTTAAGCGGTAATAATAAATTGTCTTGAAGTCCAGCCAGGCCTCATCCAACTTCCCCCCCTCGAGCGAGGCCTTATTAATCCAATCACTAGTCGGGTTACGATGCTCGAATACCTAGATCGCCCGCGGTGGCTAGAGTCGGGAGATATCCATTAAATACCTTATTATATGCACATCCCGATCCATTTCCAGATCCCAGACTCCCCGTTTATTATACACCCCAAACGCCTTACATCCTCACCATCTAAACCCCCAATCCGATCCCATCCCAAATCAACTCAAACAACACTCTCCTCAAACCTCCCCCCCTTAACCCCATACCTCCAGCCCATATACCCCATCATACCCACCAGACTCCCCAACCCGACCCCTCCCACTTGTCCCCTCCACCCCAACGTCCTTCCTTTACTCGCAACACCCACCGCAGTAGCAGCAATCCCCGCATACGTCCAATCATCACACTCGACCTGCCCCTTATTCTCCAACAGTCTCCAACTCCTATCCTTCCACTCAATCTCCTCCCTGCCTTGCATCCGAATCGGCAGCGCAACCGTCAACAGCGCCGTGCCAATAACCGCTCCAACACCCGAACTCCTCAATATAGTAGTTGTCAATGTTCTCGGGGGGACAAGAGCTTTTAACCCAAGCAGTTGGAAGCGTCGTAGAGAGAAGGAGGAGACGCCTACGGCAACACCGATTAAGGAGCCGGTCTGCACGGCGCGTGTGAGGACGTGGGTCCAGAGGATTGTGTGGGCGAGGGGTTGGTCTTCTTCGTAGGGGGTGTGGGGGAAGAAGCGAGACATTTTTGCTTGGTGGTTTGTTTGCTATTTATTTCGTGTGGATTTGGAGTTGGAATCGAGATGTTTTTCTCGTCGGATGTTTTCGCTAGAGAAGCGCCAGATAGATGTTGTCTGCGAGGAAAGGTAAGTTGAGACAAAAAGAATTTGTTAGTTTGATAGCAAAGCAAGACAGCAATGGCGGAAAGATAGCTTTATATCCTATCCGTATCGTGAAATGATCTGATCTTAGACTTGTGGAATGAGACTTTCTCGGGTGAATCGGGTCGGGTCATTTTGCTAAGAGCGGACAGCTTCAAGACCCGATTGCCGCCCCGCAACGGGAGCGTAGCGACCAAGACAGCAAACACGGCAGTCAAGGGGCCAATAGAAACCAAGTAATGTCAGAGAAGAAAAGCATTGTGGAGTGCGGTTTTACAAGGCGTAATCTAGGTGTGTTGAGTGGCTGTTTTAGTTAGTAGAAAGACATTGTTTCTTTACGGCCGAGAAAAGGGGAAGCGGGCAGCTGACTAACTCGTAAAGCGATGTTCCGTTAGGCGAGTGCGACGAGACAACTATGCAAGTTACACGCGGCGCTAGCGGATATACGATAGCTTGTTGGTGAGTCTGGACTTCCGACAGGTTAGAAACCTAGAAGAGGTCAAAGGAAAGACCTCAATAGCGTTCTTAGTGGATCTGAATGGAACTAAAAGTCATCATATCATGCCTCGAGTCGAAAGTAAAGTTGTGAAATTCTCATGGCCTGCTGCCATACTCTTTCATTCATAATCGCTCAATCCCGCATGCTGTACTGTACACATTCACCAGCACAGATAATCCTCTCATTTCCATCCCCCTTTTAAAGTCCCGTCTCCCGAAACGCCAAAATGCCCCTCTCTGCGCCACCAATGCAATGCATAAGCCATTATTCATCATCAGCTAAATCCATAAGAATGTTCCCGTTCCCTCCAAAACCATTACCTATTCGACTTCCTAATCTTTCCTTGCCCTTCCTCTTGCTTACAAGAGACGTTTCAACAAAGCGTGCAGCTTGGGCTTTCTTCAAGCTTAACTCCCGCTCAATATCATCGTCGTCCTCAAGGTCATCCATTCCATTTGCCCCACCAACTGCCGTTTCTTCGAGTGCTTTGTTCAACAATTCTGTGGCGATCGCATCTTGTGGTGAGATAGCCAAGGCTTCGTGAAATACGTAAACAGCATCGTAAGGCCTTTTTTGCTCCATGAGTACCAGTCCCTTTGCGCAGAAGACCGAAGGGTCCTTCCCACCCTGACGGAGAACCTCATCAAACTCATTCAGAGCCATATCCCATTGGTGCAATCTTCGATATGCATGACCGAGATTTGATCGGGTTGCAATCCAGGCTTGAGGGTCACTGTCTATCTCATCCGCAATTTCCAGTGCTCTGATGAATACTTCCACTGCGTCTTGTAGCCGTTCTTGATGGTAAAAAACCACCCCCATTTCGTTCAGAAGCAAAGGATCCGTTTTGCAGAGAGTATATGCTGTTTTGAGAAACTCGTCTGCAAGTGTCATATTGTTCAACATGTGGTTTTGCATTCCCAAGAAAAGTTGAGGCAAATGCGTACCCATGAAAAGTCTAGCCGCAGTCGAGTATGCTGATATTGCCTGGTCATGCTCTCCCTCTGCAGCAAAGGTATGTGCAAATCCTATCCAAGCCGGGCCAAAGTGTGGATCCATCATACTTGCTTTGCTGAAGTATCGCCGCGCTTCTGCAACTTTATTTGTAGCAAGGTAGTAAATCCCGACTGCCAGCCAGGAACATGGTTCCTCGGGGTGGTTATCCGCCAGATCGTGAGAAATCAAGAAAAGCGCATTGTTGAGCTGTAGTTCGTAAAGACAGGCGAGATGAAGAGGGTATATACTGAAGTTGTATTTGTCGTTTTGAAGGATTGAGTTTGTGATTGCCAGCGCATCTTTGAATTTGCACTGCGTGAAGAGGAGATCTGCCTTTGCGAGAAGAAGATCGGGGTTGGTAGCCAAATTGTAATGTGTGGAGAGGGTTTCGGTCGCTTGTGTGAATGCTGCCGGATTCTTGTACTTGGACAATCGTGTTGTGTAGAGCATCCTAGTAAACTCGGCTGCCTCCTGAGAAGAAGAGGGATCGTCGGAAATGGAGATAGAGTCAAAGTTGAGCGAGTCCAAAAACTGCCATTCCTCATCGGGGGACATCAAGCAGTTTTTCATCAGCTGCTCGAAAGCCTCGAAACACTGTACGTCTATCCTAACAGCATCTTTGTAGCACTCCTTTGCCCGGTCGAAGGCATTTTGTTTGGCATAGCAGAGTCCGCGGAGATAGCACATGGCCGCCTCGAATCGAATGTTGGCCGCATCTTCCTGTGCAGCCTCGTCCCTCTTGTCGTGCCTATCTGATCTGCTTGCCACTTTCGAGCCTGTTCTGCTGTGTCCGCTCGTATGTTGAAGCTTCCTCCGACTATTACTCGAGGTGGTGATGAGGTGGGTCGGGTTCTTCTCGCCCAGAACATTGAGCGCCTCTTCGAACCGTGATTGTTTGATCAGACAGTGGCCGGCGAGGTATCGACAGGAAGGGTTCCGCGCAATGAGATCTTGGCGGGAGAGGAAGCTTTGCGCCCGAGTATAATTGCCCGTCGAGAAATGGACCTGGGCGAGCCAGAAGGCATCTTTGTCGTTTTCTGGTGGCGATTAGTATGCGGGAATCAAGAGACTGTTTGGGTTCATATACTTGTCAAAGCCAGCAGCTTGTCTCCTATAAAAATGGCCGAGTCGTACTGGTGTTTATTGAGGGCATCCTGACGCCAATCCTTCAAGAACTTCTCCATCATGCGCGGGGAGCATTCGTCGAGAGAATCGTGGGATCATAAGTCGTGTCGCATCGATTCGAGCGGTTGAGAAGTTGTGGAGGCAAGATAATCGCCCGAAGCAGAGTGTGGTGTTTGGATTTGGAGTGAAGTCGCGTTCTGGAGTGATTTGGGAAGACGCGAGGCTGAAGACAATTGTGCAAGTACCTTATGCTAGCTATGCATACTATGCAAGCTAAGGTTTATGCAAGCTAGCCCCGCGACAGCCTTGAACTTCGACATCAATATCGCCATTCTTCTCGCACTCTTCTCCAACCTCACAACAACACCATCCACCACAGAAACATAATCTCTAGAACCTCAAAGCCCGTACCTATCCTCCACCCTCCGCGCAACACCACCCATAGCCCACCATGTCTGAGCGAAAAGTCCTCACCAAGTACTACCCTCCCGACTTCGACCCTTCAAAGATCGTTCGGTCTCGCGCCCCAAAGCAAGCTGGACCAAAAGTACAGACTGTGCGATTGATGGCACCGTTTCCCATGAAATGCACCGCCTGTGGAGAATATATCTACAAAGGTCGCAAGTTCAACGCACGCAAAGAAACCACCGAACAGAAATACTACTCTATTCCCATCTACCGTTTTTACATCAGATGTACGCGGTGCTCTGGTGAGATTACTTTCAAGACGGATCCGAAGAACATGGACTACGAGTGTGAGAGGGGCGCAAAGAGAAATACTGAGCCGTGGCGTATGAACGGAGCTGGCAAACAAGAGAGTGATGAGGAGAGGTTGGATCGTCTGGAGCGTGAGGAGGAAGAGAAGAATGCTATGCAGGAGCTGGAGACGAAGACTCTGGATGCGAAAAGAGAGATGGCTGTCGCTGATGCCTTAGACGAGATCCGAACGAGGAATGCAAGGAACGAGAGAGTGGGAAAGGATGGCCTGGAAGTCACCGTGACACGGGAAACCATTGATGAAGAAAAGAGGAGACAGGAACAGGAAGATGAAGAAGCTGCCAGGATGGCATTCATGCGGCGGCACGAGGCTCTTGAGGAGATTATCGATGACGAGGAAATGGCAGATGAAGCAGCCCCTATTACCAAGGAAGCTGCTCTTGAAATGCCACCGCCAAGTTTCAAGAGGGTTGTAAAGAAGAAGAAAGATCATGCTGCGGCGTTGGGGATCAAGAAGAAGCCTTCCTTAGTTTGATGTCAAATGTGATTTGCTTATGGATTTTAGAAATCGAGGTGGCGTTTAGGTTGATAGGTGCATTGGGGGATATCACAAAGTAGGCATTTTGCCCGTTATTCTTCCGAAATCGAAAAGATATCAAACTGACGAGTTTCGTTCTAGAGGTGTACCCTCTGCCTTGCGTGATCATGATCTATTGAGGCCTCCTTCGAGGTGTAGACAACAAATGCCTCTATCTTTGACGACCTCTTTGTTATGAATAAATCCCTGCGTTAATCCCTCTTCTGCAATCTCAGCAGAACTTCCCACCACCTCTTCTATTGTGGAAATATTACACTCATCCACACAGGTTAAAGTAGTTCTCAGCCTCAGGCATATAAATGGCAACTTCCGACACTGGGAGCTCCAACTTCAACTCCAACACGGCATCACACGCTTCTCGTGTCAACAACTTCGCCACTCCAAATCCATGATCGTAAAGGCTGAAGTCGATGTTCAAAGGGTGTACTCCACAAGCACACAATCTTTTACAAGACAATCGCCATGTCCGCAAAGAGAAGAAGAATCGAGGCTCCTCGTCCGGAGCGCATGCGCAACAGGTACGAGAGTGAGTACTCGGACCACAAGAGCCATTTAGATTGCGAAGAAGCCGCAAAGCTGCAAGACCATCTCGATATCATGGCATTGTAAGTTGAAACCAATCCCAAATCTTCATTGCTACTACATTTCTAACAATTGAAAGGGTCATATCGAGCAGTGAAATGACAACCATCTTCGTCGGCAAGGAAAAGCGGTCATTTTCTGCCCACAAGGACCTATTGGCACTTCACTCCGCTTACTTTCGCAACCGTTTCCTCGATGCGCACAATGATGATGACAAGATCACGCTTCCGAACTTCAAACCATACATCTTCGCCGACTTCCATTCTTGGCTTTACAGCGGCCAAATTTTACAAGTTCCCGGTGACGCTCTTAACACGCCAACCTCCCAGGAAGAGTTATGGGCACTTGCAAATTTTCTCGAGGCACCTGTTTTTCAAAACCACTGCATGGATTTGATTCGAACTGACTGCAAGACTACACCCAATAATTTTGTTTGCATCGACAGCATAGAATCGATGTATAATGTCACCAAGCCCAGATCACTTCTGCGCAAATTCATGGCCGATGTGATGAACTGCAAGAACCCGTTTCAGACGCTGCAGGAAGGAAGTGAGGCGTGGAAGGACTGGGAGACGTTGCTTAAAAGGCTACCAGAGCTGAGCATTGATATGGCAAGGGCGTCAGGGAAGCATTGGAATGACAGTTTCCCTTGGGATGAAAAGCATCGGGAGGCTTATATGGAGAAAGAACTTCCGCTGGAGGAAGTATGGGACATGGAAATATTGGCGAAGAGATCGAAGGCTGAGGTAGAAGAGAAGTCAAAGGCGGGGGATTTGCAGAGTATGATTGAGAATAGCCATCTTGAGCGGAATAAGTGAGGGGTAGGTTGTGTTATAGGGAAATGTTTGAACCCCCAACTAATATCCAGCTTTTCACATGTCTTCAAGAAGAGAGAGGTCTTTAAATTTTTGCTGCTCTCTACCTTCTACTTTACTTACCTAGGGATATTAAAAGAATAAAAGAAATGTACGTTCTTTTTCCGTTGCTTAAAGTAGAAGAACTAGGGCTCTTGGCACGTTTCCAGGTCAGTGTCTGGTATCCCTTGTTTTGTAAGGGCGGAGGCGGTAATACGGAAAAAAACCATAGATGAGGCGAGAGAGGCGTTGAAAAAGACATTCATTATTCTATTAAATCTTTGGTATCGAATTAGAGTTTCGTATAGTTCAAAAATTATATTAACATTCACATTCTACACTCTTTAACTATGCGTGTATGTAACAGGAACCGCGTAATAACCAAGTGCAGTGAAATGGTAGAAAAGAGTTGCCAAAATATAGAATGCGGCGGCCGTCCGCACATAGAGGTTATAATCTGTAAGATAGAGCTCTCGAATAATAAAAAAGGGCCGGTTTAAAATTGGAGGCTCCATAAACAAACTAAAATGAGCGCGAAATCTAGACCTGTTGTCACGATGTATTCTTAGATTCGGATGGCTTGATTGGCTGGTGCGTGATTGGGGCTTAGTGGTTTCGTACATATGATTCACATCTCTTCAAGTGCAAGGCCCCCAATTAACGTAAAATCTCAGCCATTACTTTCGCTTGTGACGCATGAGACGTGGACAGAGATCCTGGCGACTGAAAGGCCCAACCATATATACTATCAACCAGCCTTCCTGCGATGGTAGGGCTCTTACATTCATACGCTGAAAAGAAAAAAAAAGAGGAAAAAAGAAATAGCGACAACTACTACTTCGGGGCCGCTGTTATCAACATCTAAACACACAACGCTTACCAATCTCGTTCCTGTTACCATTCTCTTCACTCCTCCGCCTTGATGCTATGAGACGATTAAAGAGGACCTTCAGTTCTCGACTACTTCCATGTACATCTACAACTGGCTTGAAGTTGACAAATGGGCCTGTTGGCCTCCTATCAACGCAAACTCGAATAATGCTGCCTCCAGCAGTAGCTATGCAGACATAGTGGGCTTAGTCCTCTCGGACGAACAAGTATTACCTGTACCAGCAACTGCAGCTACCACAACCACTTGGGTAGACTCTATCTTTGCCGACCCACTCTATGAATACTCAACATTGTACTACTCTCCTGCCTTATGCCCTAGTGGATGGGTTGCTTCTACTACTTTTTCGGTGTTCAACGGCCATCCGGTAGCTGCAGGAGGGGAGTCCTGTTCTCTCTGCTGCCCTATGTAAGACGAAAGGCTTTTATCACTGAAGAATACCTCTAACTCTTCAATCATAGAAACTACGAAGTATCTACCAGTTACGAAACACTTGTCTTTACAATCCTCAGCACTATAATGTGTGCTTCTACTCTACAGTTAGGGGCGGCCGCTTCAAATATACTATATCAGTCTTCATCCGGAACTAGTAAAACTTTATCCAGTGGCACCTTGTCGTTTGCACTCACTGTGCAAGCAGTCCCCATATTCGTCATGTGGCAGGCTACAGACACTAAAATCATACGATTACTACAGTCCACTATCATAGGTCAAAATACACCAAACGTTACCACCACAGCTCCGTCAGGGCCAAGCACAACAACTGGGGCCTCGGTTTCCGGACCTCCAAACAACAACGACAAAAATAACCCCCAGGTATCACTGAGCATCAGCGCAAGGGCTGGCATTTCAGTAGGAGTCGCATTTTTATTCATCGCCAGAACCCTCTGCATATTTATCTACTTTCGTCGTCGGGGACAACGTCAATATTAGGGTGGACACAAAGAGAAATGCGAAAAGGAGAGTTCGGGTAGAGTTTATGAGTTCTCGCCTTTGGAGACTGCTCATGAGCTCATTACGTCGAGTAATACGCATGTGCTGCTTACGAAGGAGAATGCACATGAATTGAAAGCTAGGAGTATAGGCAAATGATATAAAATAATGACAAAACACAAGTACGAAAATAAAACATTGTCTCTTTTTAAAACAAGGAGATTTTCTTGACTTTTTAGCTATATAAAGATATATATCACTTCCTCACTTCTATACTTCATAATCTATACCCTTTATCTCCCACTTCCTATTTAAACCTGTATATACTAGAATGATAATATCTCTAATCTCTAATACTAGTCTTTAAACCTAAACTTTTATTATTAATTATCTAACTTGAAAGTAAATATAAAATTTAAAATAACTATAACTTATTATTTAGAGATAAAGCTGATTCTAGCGACTGTTATAAATTTTTATGAAATGAGTTGTGGTTGTGAAGTAAGCCTCCCTATGCTTCAGGGGCTCTCTCGCTAAATTTCAGCGTGCGGCACGCTATAAATTAGCAAATAATTAAGTCATTCGCATTCTATCCCGTCCGCTACGGCTGGGAGTACGTTTAGAAGTCTATGTCGTAAAAGTCGTATAATACTATAATAGGGAATATTTATAGAATTTAAAACATTCTCAATGCAACGACTTTTTATCTTATCTATAATTTTATAAAGGAATTAGAGAGTTGATACTGCAGTTGTATTTTTATCGCGGAGTGTTTTATCGCGAATTCTAAACGTACTCCTGGCCGTAGCGGAAGGGAAAAATCAAATTACCATGGTCTTCAATAAGATACTTAACCCGAAACCCCCAAATTATTCTTGCCATAGAGCCCCTTTTTCCTCAGACGAATGCCACTGTAATTTCAAGTATTTTGAGATTCTCAGGGTCGCACATCCCTAGAAGGTTTCATAGATAGGTTTGAAATTTGTAATTCGTCGGTTCTGAACCCATTCAAGCTACAAGCTGAGGTTGCACTACATAGGATCCTTTACCATTGCCCCCCTTTAATCCCTAAAATGCATAACAGGGATAAAGCTCCCAGCGCTTGAAAATTGTCCTTTATACTTTCATAGACTGAGGATCCTTAATCCACGGGAGTTTTGATTTCTACTTTTCTGAGAACTTGAAAAGAAGATGGCAGTGTCTATTACTTCGACCACAATTTTGTCGGCCATATCAACGATGTCAAGTTCGACGCCGGTGCAAGAAACAACCCCACTACCAGTTTCGGCACCAGCGCCGTCAGCTCCGCATACAACTATAACCAATATAGGTCCCATCACTACTCTTTGGACTCCTCCGGTTTCATGCTACGAGACACCCCGGCCAGTGATCTTTGATGCGCCTAATAATAAGACGACTGTTTTCTGGTACATTTATAATTTTGTGGGATTAGGATGGGGCTGTTGGCCCCCTGTCGCCATAAACACCAATCCTTTGCCTCCCAGTGATGTTGTTACAGACATACTCAGTCTGTTCCCTTCGGATATAACAACAATAACATGGACCGAGAGCTCTTTCGTTTCTGCGATCTCTACTTGCGCGCCTAGTGCAACTGATTGCTATCCATCTATTTTGGAAAGTGCGGCTACTACACATACTCAATCGGGGCCTCTCTTCCAAACATACCTAGATGGACACAGCTCTGTATATTATTACTCTCCCGCTGTATGCCCTAGCGGATGGGGCGCGTCTTCCACTGTCTCGGTATTTAACAACCATCAGGTGGCGGCAGGAGGGACATCATGTTCATTGTGCTGCCCTTCGTAAGAGAACCAAGCGCTCATTTAGGATATGGAATGTCTAATACGAGTATCATAGGAATTATACACCGTCTACCTATTATTCTTCATGGTCTTCCTTTACTGGCAGTGCGTTGTTCTGCGTTTCTACTGTGGGACAAGGCGCTGTCGTCTCAAATTTAGTCTCCTGGATGGGAAATGACCATGGCACGAGCACTCTAATCAGTGCCACATTAAGTGAGGCGATGACGATAAATGCCCTGCCTATGTTTGTCATGTGGCAAACCACCGATGGCGAAATCATGCGACTACTACAGACAACCAGTACAATCCAAAACGCCACAAACGCCACTTCCACCTCGCTGGATCTTCAAAATCCACACAAAACCTCGGGTGGCTCAACACCGGGCGGCCCATTCGAATATCTAGGCTCTGGTACCCCTCCGAGCCCTCCTTCATTGAGCACTGGTTTAAGGGCAACTATTGCGGCTGCAGTCCCTCTTACGTTCACCATCATCACCCTCAGCATATTCTTTTATCTCCGTCGCAGTGGTCAGCGCTTATCTCAAGCGGGAGATCGAGAAAAAACCACAAAAAGTGAAGACGATTTTCCAAGCAGGATTTACGAACTCTCCTCTGCGGAATGCGCTCACGAACTTATTACCACAAGTAATACACACGAAATGGTCACCAAATTCAACATGCTAGAACTGCAAGCCAAAAGCAAAGCCAAATCGACATCAACGACAGAGGTCACAGAGCGCAGAACACGTACGGAGACTCGGATAACTTTTTGGGGGAAACGCCGAAATATGGAGGAGAACCAAGGAGGATCTGCGTTATGGGTTAGTAACGCATTTAACGGTTCAATTAAGTCATCACAGGGTGACGATAAAGTTAAAAAAAACTTCCAAGACACTTGGAAAACAGCCATCTCAAGGCCCCTCAAATATTATTGGGCCACATTTCTCACCAGGTGTTGACGATATCTACGAAGCTGAGGATGAGGAGAAAGAGAAGAAGATGAAACTCTTAAAGGAGAGAATTGAGAAGATACGAGCGGAGAAGGAAAGATTAGAAAGGCTTCAAGAACTGAATGAGTTAGAGGAAGAGACAAAAAGGGGGTTAGAGAGGCTCCAGGAACTGAAGGTTTCCGAGGAGCAGACCAAGAGGGAGATTTTGGATACCGTGAAACGATGACATGGGGAATTCTAAGTTCGATTTTGAAGGAAGACAAAAGACCGAATGATGGAAGTATATCAAATAATGTATTGTATCCAGCATTACAACAAGTACGCGCGCAAAACATCTTCAAGCGTCTCCTCAACCTTCGGCTCCACGGGCTTCCATCCAAGCTGCCTAGCACGGGTACTTTGAACCCTCATATTAACACCAAACATAATTGCAATATGGATTGCCCAGGAGTCGGGCGGAGGAATGCCGACTGAGGCTCCACTAGCCCTTGCAGCGCGATGAATATCGATTTGTTGAAAGGCTTTTGGTTCCAAGACACCCAGCTTATGAAGAGTATTGACTATCGCCGTCATATAATCGAAGAAAGAAAGTTCTTCATCTCCGGTGGCAAAATAGTAGGCTTGAGGTCCCCAGATCTCGTTGTCAAGTGATGCGGAAGATTCTGTGGATTTGGGGTCCAGTGGCGAAGAAAGGAGGAGGAGATATATTTGGGCAAGATCTAGGACGTGGATGTAGCCCGAAATATTTTTCCCCTCTGAAATGGTGAAGCCTGTATTGATGGATTTTATAGCGGTTATGATGTCGGGTATAGTAAGTGGCAATGGGTGTTCGATTGACGGACTGCGACCGTAGACTGCGACTGGGGAGATGATGGCTACATTTACGGTAGGTGCAGCTGCAAACACCATCTGAGCTTCTCGTCAGCGAATGCATTAGCTGGCGATCCGAAAAGTTAAACTTGAGCATACCTTGTCTGTAACACTGTGTATCTTCTCATCAGGCATAGATGTTACTACACAGAGAAAATAATTTAGTATTGAATCAAAAGCGGCATTTGAGGTGTAACCACCCACGTGACTCGATATCCTCCACATCGTCCCAGATCCTTTCCCCGGCTTTCGATCCATTCGGCTGGTCCCAAATCAAAGCAGCGCCAGCGGTATGGATATAATACTTTTTCTTTTCACTGCTCTGAAGGCCACGCAGAATTGCAGCGATACCACTTTCATGGCTGATATCCGGCGCAGTATCTTATTCTTTTGCTCAGCACTCTTTCATCTGAATCAATTGAGTTAAATATCTGTTCGGTTTAAATAACTCACTTATAACAACGTCAGCATTCTTAGAGCAGGACTCAAGAAGCTCGAGATTAATCAGATCTCCGATTTTGGGTGTCACTTCAGGGTATTTCGCAAGCAGTCGAGCTGCTTTCTCCTCGTCGCGCACTAAAGCCGTTAGAGGTGTGGTGGGATACGTGGTAGCGATAAGATCAAGCACAGCGCCTCCGATGTGGCCGGTTGCTCCGATGCTAGAAAGATGAGTAGTTTCTCAATGTATAACAAATTGAAAACCTTACAAAAATATCTTGGCCATGATGCCTTGAAGAAGTTCGTTTTGAATCGCGGTTTTCTCGATGACTTGATGTCAAAGTTGCGAGGAGATCAGCTCCAATATTTCGACGATCAATCCATTTTTGGAAGGCTTCTAATATTGGCGGCTTGATTAGGTGCATATTAACCGACAGGGTACCTTATTTTGCACCTATTATATAACTCGGCAACCCACCTCTTCTTCGACAACCTTCCCCTTTCGACTTTTTAATGTAACCACCGCGAGCCGAACAGGACCATGTAACTTTATTACAGCTTTTATACCTACTCACTCTCTTTGAAAATCGCGCCCTCCTTAATCGCGATTGCATCACTAATATTTAACAACTTGACGTCGCTCATGCCCGCCTCGGTGTGATTTGTCAGCTGTGAGTAGATCTCCTGATAGGCTTCACTAGTTCAGTTCGGGACTATTGGCGCTGTATCATTGGGCAATAGAAGTAATTGATGCCATATTTGTCTTTAAACGTCTTTATTTTGGTAATTACTTTTGCAACGAAGTTTAGATGATTCTGCCCCTCCCCCCTTTTAACCGAAACAGCGTCTCGCTTACTAAAACGCAGCACCTATTCCCCTTTCCGCATTGCAACACGATATACATTTTAATTTTCTCAATATAGAAATGGAAACTGCTTTGGAACCCTTTCTTCCTATCAATCACGAACCCAAGAATCAATTTATTCAATACCAATATTTTAAATTTTTAATAAAAACTCTATTCTTTCTACTTCGCTACTTCTCCTATCTCCTCACATACACCCGGCATAACTCAGTCCAATCTAGTTCGACAAATCTTAAAAACCCCTCCGAAAGAAATTCCATCCTTTTCGACAAGTAGCTGCTCCAGCCTCACTAACAAACAGGTAAAGAAGAAATAAACCAACAACTGCAGTTACCCAGGCGCCGTCTCGCCTACAAGTCTGTCTTGCAGCCGCTATCACCGTTTCCATGAACATCCAAGCTAAAAGGTTAACAAACCACGAATACACCGCTCTGAAAACCCTGTCTATGAACCGCCCAATGGCACATGCGCCTCTCCAAGCTTGCTCACCTGCAAAGCGAATTGCGGGCCATAGGATGGGGAAGAGGATAATGGTTGTGAAGATGCTGAAGACTGTCACACCCTCGCTTTCTGGGTGTGCATTCTCTGGTGGGTTTTCTTCTTGTGGCATGGAAGTAGGCGGATCTGGATGTTCTGGCTCTGCAACTTGGGCTTGTTTTCTTCCTGCCGCCAGAGTAGGCTCCGCATTCAAGAGATCGTCATTGTCATCTTGTGATACCGTAATGGGAGCAGAGCGTCTTCGCCTCCCGTTATGGCCTCTTTGCGATCGAAGCACTTGTCTAGCCTCACGACCCAGGATTGCGATGTCAACTTAGTGATTGTCACCGCTACATGTCTGCGGAAGGCACCTGCTGAATTGAGATAATCTTCAAAGTCTTGCGCTGATGCAATAGTGCGGGAACCACCAGAGCGTCTCGGTGGAAGGCTGTGGTCTCTTCGAAGCCTTTGTCTAGCTTCCCCATTATCAATGTTTATGCGTTCTCTCTCATTGTTACCGTTACCAGCTCTGGCGAGACGACGGTCTGAATTTATGGAATCCTCGGAGCCTCTTGGTGTACGGTTGTGGTCTCTTCGAGGTCTTTGTCTAGCTTTGCCAGCAAGAATGTGACCGTGGTTGACGTTCTCGCGTTGTTCTCTATCACTGTTCCCGTTACCAGCTTTAAGAAGGCGGCGTTCTAAATTGAGGGAATCATCAGAGTCTTGCTGTGTTGCAAGAGCGACAAAGCTGCGAGATCGTCTGGGTGTAGGCCTGTTTGATCTCCGAGCCATTTCTCTAGCCTCGTGGATAGCGCGGGCTTCATTACGAGCTGAAGCTTGGTTGATATTTTTCACTTCTTCACGCTCACCGTTACCCTCAGCAGCGGAGTGGAATGAACGTTCTGACCCGAGGTCACTATCTTGGTCTTGGGATGGTGCGGCGACGCTCTCCCTGCGACTAAGTACTCAGACAAAGCCCTGTTAGCTTCGATAGCAGCTCTTGCCTCCTCAAACCTTCAATCAAAGTCGGATACATCCATAGAACCCCGTTCTCCATCTTCAGTAGAAGTATGGAACGAATCTGCTGATCCACTCCGTTGGTTTTCGCCGTTTCCAGTGCTATGGGAAGAACGTTCAGACCCGAGTTCAGCACCGAGATCTCGTGCTGATGGATCATTCGGGTTGTGGTATAAAGGTATTCCACTTGGATCACCTGGGGGAAAGAGCCTGCTGAGCCTGGCTCCAAAGCTATCCGGGTCTGGCTCTTGAGCAGCAGTATGGAACGACTCTCCCAAACTACTGGACTCACCATCCGAGTCTGCAAACAGATCCAAACGGTGATCTTCTTTCACCTGTCGTTCTACCTGGGGTTCTGTTGAGAATAATAGCTTAGTATCGTCATTTTCAGCTTCACCATTTTCAGCAGTGTGGAAAGAGTCATCGGAGCCAATACTGCGATTACGGCTCCGCAGTGGTATAGCTCTTGTCGAACGTCGTCCAAAGCGTGGGAGATCGTCTTCAAGTAGCAATCTATCGATCCTAGTCACTATGCTGTCAAGATCTCGCCTATAATTTTCGTTTTGTTGCTGATTTCCAGCAGATGTGCGAGGAGAGATTTCCTCTCCATCAGAATTATAATTTCTGTCTCTAAAAACGAAGAAATTATTGCCTTCCGCTTGATTCTCAACTGCCAAATCCGAATTTTCGTCAGCAACGCCATCAATCGCTACCGTCTCTCGAACTTCTACTACTTGTTATGATCGGGGATTCTCTCGAAGTTCGAAAGAGGATGAGGCATCAGCCTCTGTTTCGTCGCCATCTGGACGAACTCCCAGGTCAACTTGCGGGAGATCATTCCATATGAATGGTTCACCTTCGTCGCCGTGAATAGGGGTAATACAGATGCCCAAACCTCTTCCATAAGGGTCGTATAATGGATCGATAGGGATTTCAGGGCCCCGGAAGTTGGAGGGATGCCGATATATCTTCCTTCTTCTTTGGTTGTGGTTTTGCTTTTTGAGTATGCTTAAAGGATCGAGTCCGTGACAAAATGCAAAGGTCGAAGTCGCTTTGTTGCAAAAGAGAAGAAAAGGAACGAAGAAAGGACAACGGGAACTTGTAGCTGAGGGAGTGAATTTGTTCTCAAAAGTTGAAACAGTAGTTTGGGTCATTGAAATAGGAAGGAGAATTTTCTGGATTTTCGGTTTTCATCACTGTTCTTTGAGACTTTGAGGGGTTGGTTTAGAATTTATGCTACAAACAATGTGATTATTTCTTCTAATGAACGGGGACATTATTTATGTTGTAGACGAAAGAGAAGGGGGCATTTATTCTTCTACACTTCCAGAACAAAATGGACAGGAGTTATTTCTGTTAGAAATTGTCACATGATCTCCACCCCTTCAACAAAAACCTTTTCCACAGGATCTAGGAACCTATCGAAAGTTCTGCCTTCAACAGCACTCGAGACGCAGAATTTTCAGATTCCAAGAATTAAGTAACTTAGATCCATAACACACAGCTTGTCATTTATTCAGAATTAAACTGCTGTGGTAAAATTCCAATTAGCTAATTAGTAAATACAGGGACCTATGCATTATAAATTTACTATTCACCAAACTCAAGCACTTTAGTCTAAATAGTATCTCCTTATGCAATTCCTTGACTACTAGAACTATTTTTATTGGGGAAAAATCTCAAAAATGGCCCATGAACGTTGTGTTGGTCCCTCACCTTCTTAAAAATTCCACTTATTTTTTTTAAATGGTTTGTTATATTTGCGAAAGGTTATCCGGGATGATAATTTGTTCGCATGCTACCTCGAACAGACATAAATATTCATTTCTGAATTAGTGTTCTGTGCAACAACTTCTTTTCTACCGTACTTACAGAAATGAGTTTACCAGTCCAAGTCCTTGGTCGTTAGCGTCTCGGCATTCGTCATAGTGGTTGAAATAGCGTGTCAACTACTGTCAAAACCTTCCGACTATGGGCTAGGGGCACGTCACCCTTAGTATTTCATACCTGAGGCATCGGAAAGCCCTATACCCCGCAGCTGAACGTCGATCTATGGGGAGCAAGTACACCCCGCGATTGCACGCCTAAGTGCTGACTGTGTTTTTCCTCAGCCAAGCTGCAGATTATTGCACTTTGCATGCCTGGCAGCTTAACCCTTTCTCCTGATACGCTGGGTCGTGAAAAGCTCCTTACGTGATCGGGTGATTCGTATCCTTAAAGGCATACTTTATGTGTAGCTGCCAAGCGAGCCAAGCTTGTAGGTTGCCTCGCTTGAGCACATATCATATGAACGCCAAATCGGATAAAACCTTCCACTTATTTAACACCTCCAGCACCTTCTTCTTCTTTCAAGAAAATCACTACAATCGTCTTCATTTCCATTCCGAACTTGAAATTTCCTGGACAATGGCGACCAATTTCCCAACCCTTAGCTCCCTCGAAGACTTCCTCAAACAAGAATACGATTTCGTTGTCGTAGGCGGCGGAACAGCCGGTCTTGTCGTCGCTGCCCGCCTCACAGAAAATCCAAATGTCACCGTTGGCGTCCTCGAGGCAGGGCCCTCGCATTTTGGGGACCCTCTGGTCTTGACACCCGCCGCGTATGTTAAAGCTATAGGAGATCCAAAGTACGATTGGAGACACAAAACTACTCCACAGGTAAGCATTCTCGCCTTTCATGCAAAATTTCGGTGGCCTTACAGTGATGATCTGGATAGATCCATTCATCAGGAAAGAGTGTAGACTGGGCACGAGGAAAAGGGCTCGGAGGCTCTAGTGCAATCAATTATCAGATGTACAACCGCGGCCAAAGTGTCGAATATGACGATTGGGCCGCACTCGGAAACCTCGGGTGGGATTTCAAATCTATGCTTCCATATTTCAGGAAACACGAAACATTTGACGACCCCAAGTTCTCGTCCCAGACGTCCAATCTTCCGCTGCTCACAAAGTATGATCTTGGGTTTCATGGAAATCTTGGACCGATTCACACCTCGTTCTCAACTTGGAGGATGAACTTGGAGGAAGCGTGGATTAAAGCTGCAAGTAGCTTTGGTGAAACGTGGGGTAGTCCTATGGATGGGTGGAGCGGTGATCATCTTGGCTCTTTTCATGGATTGAGTACTATTGATCGGAGTCCTGGTCCGGGATTCAACACAAGAAGTTACTCGACGACGGGATATCTCCTTCCTAATATCCAGCGTCCAAACCTTCATGTTCTGACAGAAGCTCTGGTTACAAGACTCATCCCTATTTCACTTGATGGTGTGGTTTCCGGCGTTGAGTTCAGACATGGAGGGAAAGAGTACGCTGTGAAAGTGAAGAAAGAAGTCGTTCTGAGCGCAGGTGTCGTCAAATCTCCGCAAATCCTTGAACTTTCAGGGATAGGCAACCCTGAAATATTGTCAAAGGCTGGTGTCAAATGTCTTATTCGCAACGACAGAATAGGAGAACACCTCCAAGATCACTGCGCTACAGGCCTAGTATATGAGCTCGCGGACGGCGAAACAAGTATGGATATTTTCCAGGATGAGAACGAGGCCGCAAAGGCAATGCAGATGTATATCGAAGAGAAAACCGGACCGATGAGCACAGGTGGAAGTGCACATTGCTTTGCGAGCTTTGCATCTCTTTCTTCCCCTGACGAGATCTCCGAAATCCAAAACTCGATCTTGGGACCGAAAGGCAAAAAGAGCAATCTTCCCGATGATGCGAAGAAACTGCTCGCTGAAGGACTGAGTAGCCCGGGAGATGCGAGCCTGCAGATTGTTTTACTTCCCGCGAGTGTGAATATGGAGGGTCTGCATGACCAACAGTTGTTCATGAAGCCTGGCCCAGACATGGTCGGGAAAATGGGAGTTTCGCTGGGTGGATGTGTGGCAAGACCGCTTTCTGCTGGTTCTATTCACATTACCAGCTCGGATCCTACTCAGGATCCGGAGATCGACCCGACGTATCACGCTCATCCTGCTGATGTTCTCTTGCTTGCCAAATCCATAGAGCTGATGGAACGAATGGCTGCAACGTCTCCTTTCAAAGAAAAGATTAAAAAGAGGACATTTCCACCACCGGAAGTGAATTTGAAGGATAGAAAGGGTAGAGAAGAGTACGTGAGGGGGCATACAGGGACGGAATACCATCCGATTGGGAGTCTGGCCATGGGCAAAGAAGGGGAGGGTGCGGTTGATGAGAGGTTGGTGCTCAGAGGGTGCAGAGGTGTGAGGGTTGTAGATGCTAGTGTTATGCCATTGCATGTTGGAGGAAATATCGTTGGCACTGTTTATGCGGTAGCGGAAAAAGGAAGTGATTTGATCAAGGAGGATTGGAAATTATTGTGAGGGGGAACGAGAATCGCGAGATGGCTTAAAATAACGCGACAAAAAGAAGAAAACGAAACTTACTCGAAAAGGCGTAGGGAAGATTTCTTTTTATATTCAATTTCGAGTTCCAAAAATAAATATAACAAGTCATTGCTTATTGAAAGGCTATTGCAATATGTGGTGATGAACAGGTCAGAAAATGGCAAAAGAAATATTCAGAGAGCAAGTTCAGCGTGTCAGTGCTGAAGTTTAAGCCCTGTTCGGCATTCTCAGCAGCCCGAATACGCTAAAATTTCGACGCGTACAGGGGTTTACGCCCAACGCGTCTCCCAATACTTTAACACTACACCACCACCATTTTTTGAACTTTTTTCAACTCACCACCAAAACCACAAACCAACACCATCTACCACTATCAAAATTAAATCCTCACATCAGACCCAATGGACGGATTCATAACAAGAAAGAGAGCTCTTGCAGAAGTCAGCACCAACAAAGACTACCTCCCCACCCCATCCCCTCAATCCTCCATCCTCGATGCTTCATCTCCGCCATCGAAGAAGGCAAAACCATCTGCGAAGCCTGCTACCAGCACTTTGAAAGCCCCGAGCGCGAAGAAAACACCTGTCGCGAAGGGAAACAAAATACCGGGCCATTGCTCGCTGGACAAGAAGCAATTCGGTGACAGGATTAAGGGATGTCTTGCTCTTGAGAAATACTCCGTGCAGACAATGTCGTTCAATTTAGGTTTTCCTTTTCGAGATTTGTTTGCATGTTCAAGGCGTGCTAACTTGATGTTTAGATGGAGATGGATGTTCCTTTTTTCAAGGGATTCTTTCAAGATAAGTGTGCCTCGATTACGCCAGCAGGTTGGACTCCCCCTCCTCCCCACAACATTATTCTCTATTACGACAAATTCGATTCTAACTGTTTGTAGGCTACGACGAGAAGACACCAGTTATCGTTGCACAACTGGGAAACAAGGAAGCGGGCGAGCTATTTGGGGTCTCGAAAATTAAGAACGGCAATCGATACGAAACCGTTCATCTAGCACAAATGTGTGTTATATTATACCCGGAGAAGAAGACTGCACAAGCTTGGATTTCTGCTTGAAAGGTTGAAGGAGATATGGCTGTCAAATATACCGTAAATCGAGTGAGGATGTTCGTGTTGAGATTCCAGATGAAGGTGGAAAATGCATTCATTCATTTGGGGTGGGGTGAGGGGTGATCACGTACAGAATAGATATGTTTAAATAATGCTATAATGAATCAAGCTTCTTTCTGTTTTACTCTTATTGTTGACATTGCTTTTTCGAGTCTTTCCAAGTGGGCTTTGAGACATGACAATGTTTCTAGGCTTAAATATCCACTAGCGGCTACATCGTATAAGGAAACAAATGAACGCAGTTTATAGGTATCTAAAACAGTATTTTTTTATTAAAACTCGAGTTCCTGGTCTATTCTAGATTAAAGCTAATTATCCATTATACTATCATTACCGAGATTCCCCGCCCGTATTACAGGATTGCATTACCAATCGCCTGAGGATTCCAAAACACGAATTCTGAATCAAATTTCTTCTTAAGACCTAACAATTTATCATAAGTGCTCGCACCATAATATTCCTGTGCAGCCATGTCTGGAGTCAGATCCGGATCCACATAATTCAGATATGCAGTGAAGTCTCCATCAGGCTGAGGCTGTGTGATCGCATCATTCAAACCATCAATTAATGGAGTAATCGCAGGATCCCAAGGAGGCAGACCACTGGCAGTATGGCCATAATTTTGGAACACCCACAATGCACTGCGATCAGAATATGCGGATGAATCCGGAGATGGAACGTTGATCTGAGACCCTGGCCCACCGTAAAGATTGATGATACTGAAGAAAGGTCCCTGGCCTTGGTTTGTAATCATATATTTCCAGTAGCTTAGAAGGGCAGCATAAGTGAGGGGTTCGGCATTTTTCGTGACCACCGATTTGGCATAGAAAGTGTCGTGCTCTGTATAAAGATGTCCTAATGGTTGTGCGAGAGGGTCTGGAGACGCTAGAGCAACCAATGCATTAATCCATCCAAGGTTCTGTATTGTAGGTACGGCACCAGGGAAGCCAGCAATCATTTCTGGAAAGACATCATTTGTAAAGACAGTCTGGTTACAGTCCATGCACCATCCTCGGATGAGAAAAGTTCCGTTGCCATCCGCATATGTGCCGAAAGTAATATTAGGGGTAAGATCTGGTGAAGTGAGCGTCCAGTTTTGAAGCTGCTCGAATCCAGTCGCGGCGGTACTAGCATCCTTTAACGACGCAGCCAGATCAGCGGTGAAGTATAGAACTGATGTAGGAGCAACTTCGGTCTGCAAGTAAAAGTGTGTTGCAATACCGAAAGAATCACCAGCCCCTCTCATAGCGTAGAAGAGATCGGGATAACATGTAGCATCGGTATAAACCTCCTCTCCATTGGCTAGAACAATATCAAGACCAACGATGTGGTCCAGGGTCAGCCCCCATTTTCTGGAGTCGTAGCCATATCCACCGTGCAAAGCATGGCCTGCAATTCCGACCCCTGCGCAGGTACCGTGTGGAAGTGCTCGCTTTCCTGAGTCGTATAGCGCTGTTGCAATATTACCCAGACGTTGACCAGCACCAATTTTGGCAATGAAAGTAGCTATGGATTGTCAGAAATGTCCACGTTGCATAGGTATCCAAGGAAACTCACATTGGTCGACAGTTATGTCGTCAAATTTCTCCATCTCAATGATTAAAGAGCCATTTTGACCCCCACTAGAGTAACTTGCATAAGAGTGCCCACCACCTTTAGCCTGGACCTTTAGGCCTGTGGCGGCTGCACAAGTAACTGACGCAGCGACTTGAGATGGATCTTCAGGGACAGTGATCACAGCTGGCTCGTATGGCAAACGGAGATTGAATGGAACTTGATAGGCCGACCAGTTGACAGAACTTTCAGTGAGGTAGGTGACATTGTGAGAGGTGAGGCAATCATAAACATTAGTACTGGTACTTCTGGATATGGTGATTGAAGCAGCTTGGACTAAAGAGACAGCGAGCAGAATGGCTGCGCGGAGCTTTAATGTTTGAACATGCATCCTGATCTATGATGGTGCTTGTTGAAAGAGAGTCTCTGAATATAAATACAGAAGGCAAGCAGACGCAAGCAGCTAGGAGCGCGCCTGTGTTTTCGTCCTTTGTTGTGAGGATGAAAACGGATCAAACCCAAGAAGAGATAGAGGCAGATTTTATTCCTCACGAAGGTCAGCGTACTAGCTCCATTTATATACACCATTTCTGAATTTGACGAGGCTACTAGCCTCCCACGCCGCAGACAGAAAATCAAGTTGACTGGAAGCGTGAGATCATATGCGGTGGTGGAAAGAGCCGTGCCACCTTGCCAGACTGATGGCCAAATACTGTCCTACGCGTGTTCCGAGATGACTGGAATGACCTACGAGACTGGAGTCACGCATCACGATTGCTTATGGCGCTTCCAGCTGGGATTCGCATTTTTTCATGCTGAGGAAGTGCATGGATACTTGCTTATACTTCCAGGCCAACTCGTGCGTCACACCAAACCGAATGACACAATCGCGACTGCCCGAGGCATCCGAGAAATGAGAAAAAGGCTTGCTAAGATTTGCTGACACCTTGCGGTGCGACTTCGTGCCATGTTGTAAGAGTAGATGGTCTTTTAACCCAGCAGAGCGGCACTGCTAGAGCCTAGCTGATTCAGGGGCGCGGGGAATTTCCAACAAACCCAAAATAACGTGTATTTAATATTGGGGGACGTTTTTGCAAGCTCGTATTCGCTTTTATGTAAGTGGTTTTCCAAGCATCACCATTCGTATGACAGTGAGCCAATTATCTGATTTGAAGGAATATATCAGATGACAAGTCTTTGTGCCACGTAACCCTTCAATATCTGAGGGAGATGGCATAGCATGCTGGATTCAGTGTGAAATACAAAGCTTTGGCTGGTTAAACCTTGTATGAAGATTTAATATAAACCTTTTATGGAAATGTCCTTATTATAACATATCTACTCGACTTCGACTCAAACAAATTCATATTACTTGACGCCATGTATAGGGGATATAGGGTTGCGAATCGTATACGGTTGGGATACGGTGGCTGACATGATAGGGTGGATAGTTCTGATATGTACGCCGTATGATAACCTTATTACTCGCTGTATTACTATTACTTGGCGTTCCGTATAGTATCATCTTACTGCCCCTCTGATATTAGCGAATAAGTCTATCAAAAATTAATTTTCTCCCTCTTTTGTGTAGACTTTGTGGATTTCCGATTTTTCACCTTTGTTTGAAGCACTTACCCTTATTTCAGTAGAGAAACTAGTACAGGGCTAGTTAGACGCATATATTTTGCTTTGTTCTACTTATCTCTATACGTATTAGAAATTGTACCACTTACGTTAGTTCGGTGCCTCAATAGCTTATCCCACAACTTTACGGCAAGTGTGCAAAATACGAGCACACTAATATCTCCCGGAGACATTCCGGCTCTCATCAATTCCCTATCTCACGTATCTAACCAACAGATTGATCAGCTGGCGACCATTGGTCAGCAACAACCTCAATGCGGCAGTGCAATGAATCAGATTCAAGCCAGCTTACATGTTTATACTACTTCCACGTACTCTTGATCTTCTAAGCTTCTTTGGACGATGACGTTAGATTGGGACGCAGTGTTGCGGCGAGTCTGATCTTGATTCGTCAAGGTAGCGAGCTGACTTCAAAAGAAGACGTGACAGACCTTAAGATCCAACATACTCACTATTTCAAAGCCATGTTGCTTGGCCGGTCGCTCATTCGTCCCTCCTTTCAACCTTAGGTAACAAACATTGTGTCGCCCACATCGAGTCACCCAAATGCTTACGAAAAGCCCAAATCAGATACGTTAAAAGACCAAAGTGCCCACATGTTGAGCCAGCATACTGGTCATGAACAGCGTAACAGCAACTGTCGAACTGGCTACAATTTTAGTGAGAGCCAGACTCAGACAGTAAGGATAGCTGGATTTTCCGTTCAATAAAGCCCTGAAATATGTAGACAGCGCATGGATAAACAGTCGTAGAAGTAAGCCTGCAAATGTAACTGTAACTTAGTCGCCGGGAATGGAAGGCACGAACTAGATGAGTACCTCAAGTTTCAGTGCCTGGAGTTGTCAGTAGAACTCATATACGACAACCTAAATAAGCTTACGCCCAGGTATAACTTTCTGTCGTCACGTGGTATATCAATATCACGTGAGGGGTTTTTACTTAGTCTTAGAGGCGTTAAGCAGATCCTAGTAGAATGTTATCTTATTGCTAAGAGTATGAGTTAAGCGCGAAGCTCTAGTATAGGAAATCTATATAGCTATATAGGTGATGGTAGATCTACGAGTCACGGGATCCCCTAGATCCCTTAGATCTTAAGGATCTATGCCAGATCCCAAAGATCTAATCATATGACTAATCATGTGGGTCATGATACCTACTAGCTTGTCTCCTTTAAGCATAACTTTACTACTTAGCCCTAGAATAAGATCTGCTGATATTAGTAGTCTATATTAGGCAGCCGATCACCTTAAATATATTTATATATTATTCTTTCCCTTCTAAATTCTTTTTAGTCTACTTCCTCCCCTATGCTCTAGTCTAGGCATATATACTTCCTTCCTGTCCACCTATCTCTACTAATATGCCTATATATACGAACTTTATATTTTCAAGGGTTAGGGCAGATTATTTTAATATAAATAAACTAAGAGTTTCTATACCACGCTTAATAAAAGAGGAAGCACGCGAGATATCGTCTTTAGTCTATTTTAAATGGCGCTATTTTTAACCAGTCATAAAACTAACTTATAACACTATAAAATTTATTAATAAGAAAGGTCTTATAGCCAAAGGAAGTAGGTTACTGTCACGTGACTTCCCCCCTCGTCGGTCACGTAATAGGTACGTATCTTGATGCTCACTTCTTCTTCTATCGAGATATCTAGGGCATATATCTAAGTCGTTTCAATCTATAAAACTGGTGCTCTGTTTCATTCTTGCCTTATTAATTACTTTAACCTCAAGCGTATTGTGATCTAGACTTTTGTCTTCCTAGGACCACATTTTTCTTTTTCTCTCTCGCTCGTCTCGAAAGGCTAAGACGAGTGTAATTTATCTTCGGCACCTTTATAACGTATCAGCTACGAATTTCCCTCCACTTGAGATCAAACTCTCGGAACAGGGGATGTTTTCCCCACCTTGGAACCCCGCAGAAACTTATTTTGCGAAACTTGAAACGGCGTTAGTGGCACAGATAAAGTTATTCAGCCTGGATAGGGCGACGCGGTGGAGATTTGAAGTTCTGCATACATTACCCAGACTTCTCCTTTCGTGCCCAGATTCGAGGAAACTGATGTTGAATTTTCCTTTTACGCTTGTCGACCAAGTTGTCAGATGACCAAGAAGGTCAATTCTTGGCATGTTAGAACATCAGATGAACGTGGAATTAAAGGAGGCAGTCAGTCCGAGTAGCCCCCACTATACGATTTGAATGACCATATAAAGCTGAGAATGTTTATTTCGAGAAGGGAAGCAGGATCAACAATCTTCTCAAACTCTCTTATTCATTATGTTTCTTCAAACCGTTTCTCTTCTTTCGGCTCTGGCAGCCACAGTTTCTGCCCACGGCTATATTGACAACACCACCATTGGAGGGACTTTCTATGAGGTATGTTATCCTCTCCAAGTACACAACTCTCGCTGACCTTGGCATGGCTACCAACTATACCAAGACCCATACACCTCTCCAATCCTAAGCCGAATATTTCGCCCAGTCCAAGGCAATGGACTAGTCCAGGACTTGACTCTCATCGATCTCCAATGCGGCGGTTATACCAAAGGTGGCATCAGTTGATCTTCACCTGCCAACCTGACCGCAGGGCCTGTTGCTGCTCGAAGTCAAGTCAGTCTTCGCTGGACATTGTGGCCAGAGAGTCACGTCGGGCCAGTCATCACCTACACGGCTCGGCGTACGAACGGTAATTGTGCCAGCTACCTCCCAGGCACAAAGTATGTTCTCCTCCCTTTGATCAACTCATGCAGAACTAGCCCTTCTCAGTGCCGTCTGGTTCAAGATCCAAGAAGCAGGATGAACTGGCACGACCAATGTCTGGGGAAACACACCTCTTATGACCGCTGGTAACGACATCACATACACGATCCCATCCTGTCTCGCTGCTGGATCGTACATCGTTCGCCACGAGATTATTGCTCTCCACGCTGCATACACATATCCCGGTGCACAATTCTATCCCTCTTGCCATCAGATCCAAATCACCGGCAGTAGAACGAGCACTAGACCGACTATGTTCACTTGCTAAGTGTAGACAAGTCCGCCCCTGTAAGGAATGTTGTAGAGGTTTGAAATGCCGGTGTACCATGCTTGATCATTCCAAGCGTGAGAGGAAAGATTCAGAGGTCGTTGTATATACTTTCCTCATTAAGTTCGTCTTTCGCATGCGAAATGGTAATGAACTCAGACTTTACCTTGCTTGCACGGACCGTTTTTCTCCCTTTCTTGAAGCCAGAATTCTCTTGAGCATTTTTCAACCAGGAGTTAGGTTCTTGCCAAGGAAGTTTTTCGAATGCTTGGAATCTTGAGATTCCTTCTTTATAACAAGGCAACTTTCAATGAATACACTCCCCGACCTAGAATTCATGTCTGACACGACCCTCATTCCTCTCATTCTCAGTGATCTTACGTCATGCTAAACCTCCCAATGAAAGCCAGCGCCACTTCCGCCTCCGAATCCACAATCAAACTGCGCGGAATAGATGACCCACATTATGCCATAAGCGCATTAGAAAATTGTAAGCTGTCTCCTTATTTTTAGAGAAGGAAGCTCGATGTGCAACAAAATCACCAGTCCGTTATCAAGGATAGGAGTATCACGTGAGTGTTACTAAGATGAGGTGAGCATGAAGGGAAATATGTTTGATATTGGGATTCATGACAGTGAGTATGAAAGGGACGATTTCTGAGATTTAACCAAACAAAGGTTCAAGATAGGACGTAAGAGGAAATGACGGATGCTGGTAAGTGATGCATATTTCAATGCTATGTGAAGTGGTGACACATTCGCCAGAAGACTTTAGCATCAAGAGAGTGTTTTATACTGCTCATTCTTGAAGTGCATAGTCACGTTAATATTAGAAACGTCGGAGAAGAGAGCTAATAACAACTCGCACCCTTTCTCAAGGTTTCAACCTCGCCAGCGACCCCAAATCCGACTCTCCTGATCAATCCATGATTTTCGCCTCGTCCGTTCAAAAGCCCAAACTTCAACTCAGTCTCTTCAACTTCCTTGCCGAGTGGCTCAGCCGCTAATGAGGAGCCGATTGTGAGATTGTCCAGAGTCTCGTTCCGTGTGCTGCACATGATGGAGGAGAACGAGGTCCCGTGGCTAATACCGTTGACAACCAACGCTCTCATACCTATGACCACACTGATGACGGTGGCCGCGATTGCCATCCCGTATGCCCATGCCAGGTTTGTAGAATTATATTTGTAAATATTGGGAGTCCTTCCGATGTTGACGGTTGTATTGATTCCACCTGGTAGCCATGTTCTGTCTGAGCTGAAGTAGCTTAGAGTCAAGTTTCGAGACAGCTCTTCAATCAGTTGCCCCATCGTCAGTCCTCGTGTCAGGGCCTTCTCAGCTGCGGGAATGGCGGCCTCGGCAATTCCACTTGCGTTGGATTCTATCTGTCCGTTGGTTTTCAAAGCTGCATACAGTGAGGTTTGAAGCAGCCGTGTCCGGGTGCTGGCCATGCCTTCGAACATTCCCCAGACCACGCCACTCAACCAATTGGATAGTACTTGACCGTGAACATAGTAACCGTTCTTGAGTGGTAGACCGGTGATTTGAAAGTCGTAAGGGTGGTTGATGGTTTGAATGTTGCCCGTGGCATTAAAGGTGATGTTGAAAGAAGTGTCTTTAAGTTCGCAGGAGTAGTAATCAGCGTCTGACTTGACCCATATATAAGGACTGCTTCCAGAATCATCCAGCCACGCCTCAACCATCCCATTGCAGTAAAATTGTGACCCGTCAACTGAGGATGTTGCTCCAATGCATGAGTTGACAAAACTCTCGTAAAGATTATAGTTGATACCAGAATCTATGCGCATCTCGTCCTGAGGGGTGAAAGCGAGGAAAGATATCGTCCGGTTGCCCAAGATAGCGGACGTATAATTGGCGACCTGGTTGATGACCGTTGTAATATTGGCGGGTGCGCTGGGACAACTCAAAGAGGGCGCATAAAAGTGGAGGGAATAATTTGCAGCAGGAGGTATGGCTACCATAGGGAGGATATCAAGGGTAGAAGCCGTGGCGGCCATAAGACGACTCAACAAGGGAGAGATCCCATTATCGACAGTATTGGCATCCACACCAAGGTTGCTATCATCGAGAAAAAATAGAGACGATACATTCGTATAGTCAACCATGGGGACGTTCAGAGCTTGTGGAGTTATTGTGCTGGACGGAATGACCGTCAAAGTTGCAGGAGTAACGACCGCAATGAGAGCCATCAACCTGCAAAGCGCATTTAGCATGCTGGTGTAGAGTAATTGGGTAGGTCTACTCACCATGTCAAGGCTGCAAGTGCAACACCCACTTTGACGTTGAATAAGAACGAGGTGTTGAGGAAAGAGAACAGATCCTTAGTGGCCCCAAATGTGGCATCAAGGCCAGAAATCGCAATGGATTTCCTTCTCATCGTGGTCCAGATGTGCTGCTGGTAAGCCACCGAGATAGAGGCTGCTAGGCACGTTTTGGCCAAGAACGCAAAGGCATTCCCGTATCGTAATTCCCATTGTTGACTCTTGAGATTCCATTTCGAATCGTCTGTGGAGACTTCTTTCTTGTCAAGGTAATGATAGTAGAAGTGATGTCCGAGTGCGATCCCTGCTCCGGCGATGAGAAGTCCGACCATCTTGACGGGAGCTTTCCAGTTCACACCCCATTCTACTTGTCGGAGAGACTGCCTGGAGTCTGGTGTAAGGACAATATCGTGAGTCGAGACTGTGGCGTATTTTGTGTGCTGAGATTTCGGATCGAGGGAGGAATTGATAAACGACATGGAGAAGAAGAGACAAAACGATGACTTTAGAAATGCAGGTTTCGTGTTCTTGGTTCGTGGTCCCCTCTCGGAACTGGATGGGGAGATGGCCAGGTATAGGGAAGTGAGGCTGATGATAGTACAAAGTTACTTTCTCGGGTGATTTAGTATTGGGCGCTTGCCCAACTCGCTCCACGAAACCCATCCAACCAGTGCATTGGCCACACCCGACCCCGCCCCCACAGCCATGACATTCCCTGCACTGCACTACATGT
>JAAMPI010000969.1:0-21947 GCA_013054445.1 Cudoniella acicularis | reverse complement strand
TTTTTGCTTGCCCGTACAATTTAGGTAGGGTGGTTATGTACTCGCTCGAGACTGTTGAATTGAAGATAAGGGGGCTCACATTGATCGGGGAAGTATTTTCCTTAATTTGAGCTGAGGGTAAGTATACCTGAGTAGAGCCTATAGATTCTAAGAACACTTTCAGTCAAACCTGCGGATTATAAAATAGGTCCTATTTTGGTGCCTGTTAGGGTAGAAAACCATGCATTGATTTTGTGAAGCTCGTAAACCTAGTCACAACAGTGGATTTCACTCTCCAAAATGTGCTCTCAAAATAGATATATACATTTCCGAAAAGTTCCCCTCATCAATTTACCTTTCCTGCTTTATGCCTATTATACTCCAGACGAGATAAATTATGAACTACTGATAGTGTTCTTGGAAGAGCCACCAGCATTACCCCACCCCTCAGTCGCAAGCACCTGGTAGTTCATTGTGCCCAATTTCATGCCCTGCTTAGCCCAGGCGGCGAAGTGGTTGGCGGTGGTGATAGTGCCGCTGTCAGTCCGCTTCTGCTGACGGACTGAAATGTACTGCCAAAAAGTCGCTGTGCCTGAAATAGATGGCTGGCCGACTTGTTGGTGCTTCCAAATGTCGTAGGTGGACCCATCGCTCTCCAATGTCCCAAGCTTAGTGCCTTGCGCGGCACCCTGTCCGTTGCTGTACTCCTGGATGTAATACTCAACCAACGGATTGGTCGACCAGCCATAGATAGAGAGGAGAACGGTACCAGAAGATGCTGTGGTAGAGCCACTGAAGGTGATGTTCCTGAACGAAATGTTAACATGCGTGGAGGGAGGCCACATGGGAACTTTAAGAAAGAAAGGCGACGTTACCTATCGGATCCTGTTTTCCAGCCTCTTCCGACGACGAAATCCCCAGCACCAGAGAACGTGACCGAATATCCATTTGTAGCGGACTGGAAATTGACATTGCCACCGGTCTTGTAGTTCTGAGTGTAGTCCTGGCGGCGGGCGAGGCTCTCGCCTCCAACCTCAAAGTCAGGGAGATCGTGATCGGCCTGCAGGGCAGGTCCGATAAACTCTGTGGCAGGAGCGGCGAATACCCCAGTAATCGCTGAGAGAGCGAGGGCGAGTTGAGCGAAGGCAACCATGATAGCGGAAATATGTGTCACTGGTGATATATAAGCTCTAATGCAGACTGTGGTCTGTTGAGAGGGGATACGGAAGAATCATCTCCAATTTTATATTCTCAGAGTCACTGTTGCCTCCTGGGTAATCTACCCTTGGAAGATACGACTTTAATATATACGGAATGTGTTTTTTCTGCCGCCGATGTCTGTAGTGATTATTGGTGGAATAATACTTACCCCAGAGCAATAAATTAATAATTGGGCAAGGGTAGCTTTTATGTTAAAGTCACTCAAGTGACCATAGAAAAAGAATGCGGAGGGCAGCAAGCCGAGTGCCTGCTCTGTGCAACGGAGGAGAGTCAAGGCCCCTGCAGTCATTATCTGCCGCCTGTGGCTAAATAGTTACCGGAGCCGAAATCTGGGGTTATGAGAAAAATGTGGGGAAAATGTGGGGAAAATGTGGGGGAGGCGTTGTAATTTGCTAACCTTCCCTGCCTCTAATTAGATCAATGAAATAGATGATACTATAGTTTATAAGTAAAGCAAGGACGAATCTACTTTCTACTACGCACTAATCTTGGTTATATAGACCTTCTTGCTGACCTGCACTAAGACGCTCGAAGTTAACGAGAGAGAACCAAAATCGAGTCCGGCAAGAGTCATATAAGGGAGTAGGAATAGCTTCCAGGAAAATGGGCAAGGAAACTGTAGCCGGGGCACACAAGGAGTGAAAAGTGGTTCTATATTATGGTCGGGATGCTCGGGCCATGGCTCAGGATACTTAGGCTGTGCCCAGGCTCTGCTCAGACGTGCTCACCCCTCTGCTCATGTTAAAGCGGCAGTTGCTCGTCCGGTGACTAAAACGGAACCAGCGAAAGAAAAATTCGAGTCTGAACTTAGTTGTAAAAAATAGAGATCGTACTTATAAATGCAGAGACTGATCACTTCACATATTCTGCTTCATTTCCATTTTGTCATCTTTTAAATACCTTCTGGCACACAAGCCAATAATGTTACTGGACCACTCTAATATCAAAAGTTTGTATGCCTGGAATACTGGATGAACATTTCCTATACTCAACCAATGGGCTTAAGCTACGCACCCTGGTCATTGTACTCATAACGTCATCGACCATCCCATATTAACCTAATTTAAGCTCACTATTTCTGTTCTAAGAATACATTGGTGACCACGAAATATAAATAAGCCGGAGAAGTGGTTCAGGATCGGAAAATCCGAGCCACATACTTATTTGATCCTCTTTTACACTTTGTCAGTACATGGTCGTCGACAAGTCTTCAACTTGCAGCAGTTGCACTCAGATATATCAATCGAGCCCAATGTGGCACATAGAAAAACCCCATTGAATGAACATCCATTCGGACTTAAGGAGGTTGAATGAATGGTTATAATAGTCGGGAATGACGCATTGCGAAACTTGACCAGAACTTGAGCCTCGTTGGATGCAGTACCCTATTCGCGTGTATGAAAATCCAAATTAATATGTGATAGCCGGGAAGAAACCGTACTTATCAACCTCTTTTACTCTCTTCTAGTCTTCCGGTCGCTAGTTCTCCCCTTTCTGGCTCTCTCTACGCTCTAGTACTCTGCTACTGCTGTACTCTCCTGCTCCGACGGTCCGACCTATTCTCTTGCTCTCTGAAGGGGCCGCGTATATACGAGGAGAGTCGGGAGACAAGAGAAAGCCTTGGAAGGAAGGGGCGTAATTCGCGCACTGTGTGAATTAATTCCGAAAGACTATTACTATAGCTACCCGTGATCTCTAGCCTCCTAATCCTCCTACACGTGCCTCTCCTCCTAAAAACCAGAGAACTGACACTAACATAGGATAGTACGAGTGTAGGTAGGTAGGCGTACTCTCGTACAAGACCAGAAGAGCAGGAGAGTAAGAGAATCAATACCCCGAGAACATAGCCTCTAGTTCTTTTTCTTTTTACTTTAAATCATAAATTATAAAATTTTTAAAAATAGTTATTAAATAAAGAGATTAATAGAATATTATAAATTTTTTTTTTTAAATAATTTCTTAAAAGAGACTATATTAAAACTTTCATTTTTTTTTTTAAATAATATTTAAGCTTTTTAATACTTATATTATACTTTAGTTAAAAATATTAAAAAAGCTTAAGTTTTTAAGGTTATATCTTAATTAGATAACTCTATTATATTATACTATGTGATCGTAAGAGGCTTTGGTTACATAATCCCGAAAAAATTAACTAATTTTAAATAGCACTTGTACCTGTAAAAGAACTATCAACCCAATCCCTATATCCCGGCAGGATCGAAGATATATCGGTTGCACTGGTCAGCGTTTTTGCCCATGAAACCCTCACCCCGCCAGAATTTATATTTCCGTATTCGCCGAAGAGTATATTTTTCGTGACTTGAGCAGCAGTATAGACTGGAAGACAATTAGTCTCTAAAACATGAAAAAGCGCCAAAGAATCATGAAAGAAATAGAAAAACGGACCTTGCCATCCTGCTGTAGTGATAACATTCCCAAGATCACTATTTTGAAAAACAACCCTGGCGTAGTCACCCCATGATCGACCTAAAAACACCGTACCCTTCGTCCCACGAACAGCATTCTTTCCAACCACAATTTTCCTATTTTTAAACTTAGTGAGCTCTTTCTTGGATAAACACTTTCCACTTACGCTTTATCGAACACCAAATACCCATCATCCGCAGGGTCCGTCCTGCCCTGAGAAGTGATCGATCCCTGAGGCCTCATCGCAGCAAGCGTACATCCCTGAAACCAAGCATTCCCCTTCCTCCCAAACACAAAATCCAGTGTCCCCTCAATGTAACACCTTGAAATAAATGTGCTTCCCTTGTGAGCGTAGAATGTTCCTTGAGTTGAAACAATACCGCAAGAGTAAAAACCATTGCTGTTGCCTCGCGAGGAAACGGCCACTGCCATTAGCTCCGAGGCCCCGATGGCTGAATTGGTGATGTTAAGGTTATAGGCTTTGAAGTTATTCCCCGTTACCAGGACCGTTGCTTGAGAGGGAGGGTTAGTCCCTGGAATAAGGGGAATGCACAGGAGAGGGAGAGACGAACCACTATCGTCCTTGCTAACGTCATCCGTGCGATATGTTGGGAAGTCGATGAGGGCGACATTGTCAGCTGGGTTTGTGCTTGGATAAGCTGTGCCTTGAAGAGTTATCGAGTTCGTAGTTATGTTAAGTTTCTCTTTATATATTCCAGGATACACAATGATGGTGTCTCCCGACTGCGCATCCCTGAGCGCATCTGAAATCTAGGCGCTTGTGAGCAAAGTCTAGGGAATGGGAGTCACAGATGGGCCAATACCGTGTCGTATTTCGGTGTTGAGGGTGCCTTAACCTCAAGTGTAGCCGCATCTGAGCAGACAAGCATGCAAAACAATGAAAAAAAAGATTGAAAACTTCATATTTGCACTTTTCTGGTCGTTTGAGGCGTGTGCAAATAATGACAAGGAGAGGATAACATACACTAGTAGAGAAATTCGCAAACATCCCTTAGGTGTAGTGAGTGCATGATAACATAAATTTTAATATGAAGTATAGTAATGTGAATCCTTTCATCCGCAGATAATATTAATTGACTGCTTTGATCCAAATCGATTATGGGACCATGAGCTCGCTACGAGAACAGGCTAAATAGATGTTAGGAGGGAACACAATCGGAAGATTCCCACCTTCGCATGCACGATGTTTGGTCAGGAAATCAACGGGGAAGCGGACCAAAAGTAGCTGAAGTCAGGTAGTGGGACTGCCTCAGGGTGTTATCCCAGTGGAATGTCCCGGGAAAGCGAAAAGTGTATGGAAATACCTATCTTCATCCCAACGTCGCCTTGGGACTCAGGCAGAAGATTTTGGGCATGTCTATAAAAATGTGCTTTGGGATAGATTAGAAATCACATCTAGGATTGTATTTGAGTATATGGTTCTTCACAAATACTTTGCACACTCTAGAAACCCACATAGCTCATGCCGTGTTGTATCTACATAATTTACCGTCTAAACTACCGAGTCAACATATCATCAGTGTGAATGCCAATGAAGTTCATGATCAGAACTATTGGTGTGCGGTGTTCATTAAAATAGAGGCAAGTTTATCCAGTATTTTCCCTGTGGACCCGATCCAACACTGTGTTCCAGCCGGCAGTGACGCAGAGGCCTCAGCATGTTTCTTCCGATGTCATGTCCCTGTGCTCAGAAATAAAAAATCTGACAGCACCACTGTTACCACACCGCGCTATGCCTGTATTTCTTATCGGAGTTTTAGAATATCATACTATCCTCAAAATGCTAGTTTATCCTATGCAATAGTTCATTAAGATCACCTCTTAAACGTTGGATATTTATACTTCTGGAATTTTTTTTAACCTAACTCGGCAATGAAACTAGAAGCTCACATCACTAGAATCACTACGCATATTGACAGGCCTCATCCTGAGCTAGAAACCACGTTTCTGCGACCGCTAGGATAGTTCGTGAAGTAGCTTCAAAATTGCGGGCGAAATCACCCCACCTGCACTATCTTTTCCTGCGTACTGTCTACTCGACTGCTCTCGGTAGGTGGAGGGACAATACAACTTTGTGATAAATATTAAATGAAGAAGATCTCAGAGTATGCAACCCCGAATCATTGCTGGGGACCTCTTGCGTCACGGGCTTGGACTGTGCAAGAAAGATTTCTAGCCTCACGGACTTCACACTTCAGTTCTATGCAGGTCTTCTGGAAATGCAACGAGCTTACGGCGTGCGTAACATTCCCAGACAAATCTCCATCACCACTCTCGTACAGGGATTTCTATCTTCACAAACAGCTAATTACTATAGATTTATGGCCGACAATTGTTTAGTTATATTCTAGTTGTAATCTGACTTTTAAGAAAGACAAGCTGATTGCAATCTCTGGATTGGTCAAGCACATCCACAACCAAACGAGAGATGGCTATTATGCTGGACTCTGGCGGAACGACATCGAGTCTCAGCTTTGCTGAAGGGTACGGATCCCCTTAACAGCTGGTTTTCCGAGGCACTCACCAACATGGTCATGGGCAAGTGTTCAAGGTTCGTGCTGTCACGAGAGAAATTCAGGTGCTTCCTGTTACTATCAATCTTGATATTATCTGGGATCCATATGGTTCTCAAGAGTAGGATGCCTTCCTTATTCCTGTCATGTCGTTCATGCGTGGACCAGTTCTAGTAAAATCTGCTGGATTCTTTCGCAGGATAGGACATGTTCAGTTTCATATTGACGATGCAAAGGACTTCTAGGACCATTTTAAGAGCGTGGATCACTCTGAGTTTCTTCAGTGGCATTACTTTAAAAAGGGCAGATATTGCGCTGAAAAGGGTTACTACACTATTGAAATATGTTAGTTACGGTATAACTTTCCCTCAGTTTGAAAGTTGTTGTGCATAGTGGATCTCAAATCTTTGTCCTCTGCCTTCCCTTCTTGTTTCATACCGTTAACTCTGTAGAAATATTTTACTAGTAGTTGACTGAATAAAGAAGCTGGACGGCAAGCGACTAAGTAAAGTTGTCGTTATCCTAGTTATTACTTAAATTTCCTTGCCATTCTACTAAAACAATAAACTATTAGTCTCCAAGAGAACGAAACTCTCTATTCTCCCTCAATATCCACTAGCCAACCGCATTCACTACTGAAACCCCCAACTGAACCTAATACTTCTCTCATTTTTCTTTGTCTTCGTAGCATCAAGTTTCGATTAAATTTAAAGTGATTCGATTTTCCCTACACAGGCAGGCGACCCCTGCGGAACCCACCAGCATAGTCTTAACTTTCTATAAAAAGCACCTCGGTTTTATTTCTATAACTTGATCCTAATACTCTTTCTTAAAAAATTCTTTTCAGGGCAGGACAAGTTCTCACGTAACTTGATAAGCTCCTTTTAGTCTTTTTGTAGTACAGTCCTTATATTGTATGACACTAAGACTTTAACGGTACTTGTCAAGGAGCGCACAAGCTTGCATTTTCTATCGCCTGCACTTGATATGTCTGCACTCGATAAGCCCGCACTCCGACACTATTCGCCTGTCGACGACGACAATTGTCAACCAACAGCTTTTCAACCTTAGCATTCAAGATGCGCTCTTGTAGCTTTGGGCTCTCCCTAACGAACAATCAGCATCCTCCAAGCAACTATAAGCAGAATCAGAGAATACACTCAGTTCAACACAATGGACCTCCTCAGCCTCCTGCTAGCGTCATTCGTTCCATTCCTTCTTGCCTACCCCTCGTGGTGGTCGTCTTCTTCATCCACCACTATTTGCTACGCACCATCTGCAAATATATCTTTCGATACTCTACAATGGCTTTTGCTTGCCTTACCAACTTGCCATATTTCTTCACAACTGTCTTCTTCGTCCGGATTCCTCAATAAATCTACTCAACCTTACCCGCTCGCGAAGACATTACACTCTATAACACTGTCCGCCTACCCCTCAAGCTCCCCAACCTCTTAGCTATCATTTGGGCTCGGCTAGTCTGTGCCTTCTTCCTCATCACAGTCGTTATCCCATATCTGGGACTGGAGCAAGTCTACTTGGCGGTTTACAGAAAGCCTGAACAGCCTCGCCAGATCTTGTTCTCTACTAAGAATCATTTTGATGAGAATGGCATGTCGGGCTTGGATATCGGTGAAGTCGGGTGTTATGAGAGCAATGTTAGCGAGAATATTACGCCTCTTACGATGGATAGCGATGTAGATGATACTGTCCTTGATGTCTAGAAGGTGGTCGCTGATGATCACACTGATTTAGAAACGGATATGACTGCTGCGTTAGCGAAAGTCTTTGGTGGTGGCATGGATGAAGTTGAGGGTGGTGCAAAGAAGAAGGGATGCTGTGGCAATGGTTGTGGTGGGTGCATGGGCAATAACAAGATCACACTGAGAAAGGCCAAGAAGGAGAAGAAGAAAGAGGAGCCAGAGAAGCAGCAAGCTTTCGTGGGTCCTCTCTTTTACGAGCTTTGAGGTTTTTAGAAGGCACTAGTTGAGGAGGAAGTCTCTTTGGTGGTTTCCTTGACTAGTTGATGGCAATCGTACACCACCGGTGGGTTATGCTGGTGCTGGTGAATCATCTCGGCGTTGTAGAGTAAGGGCACGAACATTGCAAAAGAACTGCATGCGGGACCCACGAGTAAATAAACGCAATTGACTTCATATATCATCCCTCCGCCCAACTGCTTGTGTTAAGGGCCTGCTGTAAGCGCCGACGCTAGGTAAGCACTAAGGTACTGCTGTTAATATCTATTGGCTTAGAGTATATAGTGCAGAAGATACTATACGCTTCGCCCAATTGCTATAACTTGTACTAGCATGCAATCATGACTTGCATTTGTTGCCGTCTGATCCGAACAAAACTCTGGTGGCCCATCCTCGAGAGCAATTACTTAGCTATAATCGAAAATATTTTTGTCCCTGAGTTGACTACACTTTAATTGTAAAATATTTTTAACACTCTATCTAGATAAGAATTTCAATTGCTGGGCAGTTTCGAAAACCCTAATAAAATCAAGGGTAGAATCAACAATTCCAAAAAAATCCTGCATTTCTAGCCTGCTCAACTCTGCCAGTTAGAGATCGCAGAGTAAAGCGGTTATCTTACCTTGTCCATATCCATTATCAAATGGAATTGAAAGCTCAAAACACCGCCAATGCAAGGCCAGCTTGCCTGGTAAAACGCCTCTCAGTCCAGCCCTTCCCTCTGTGCCATTTATCCCAAGCTTGAGTTACCTTCAGCTCTTTCGTCTATTGCTGAAGGCTGTTTCGTAGTTCTAACACGCCTCTTTTGCTTGGATCTTTTGGTGAACTAAGTTCGCTTTCGTGATATGATGGCCTTAGAGCTGGTTTTTTGACTTGGTCCTGGTCTATTTTTACGTCGAAGAAAGATTCTAGGTCGATGAAAATTCGCTCCCAAGTTGGCATGTCCCCATTTGCGGCATTGAATGCCTACAGTGTTGAAGATTAGCATCATAATGAAAAGAGCGAAGGATACACGCCACCTCATTCGTAGCCGCTGGTGTTAAGGCACATCGTTCCTCAAGGTAGGAATTCAGCATTGCTGATGAGAAGGTGTCTATTCCGTCGTATTTATCCTCGGTTCCTGTTACAATTACGGTCAAAATTAGGAGAAAGCGCGAGATCCTTGATGAACATACCTGGGAATGTCACAGGCTCCCCAAGCTCTTTCTGCACAGCAAAGTACAGCCCCAGTGCGATGCTTTGAGTACACCTGTCAGCATGAGGCTGACTTTCGGCTGCAGAGAAACTTATGCCAGATTCATAAAATTTCCTTCGACTGCGCAACGATGATTCCCGGTCGGACTACGGAATAAACGAAATTCTGCAGCGGTGCGAGTTTCTGCAAAATCTCCTCTTGTCTAGTTGCAGAAGCTCAACATATAAGTTCAAAATGATTTTTAAACCTACCTCTAGTATAAATTTGGGATGGACAGCACCCGTGGGTCGCTTTCACGACAAGGCGTCAATACTGGGCTGATGTGGATACCATAATGGCAATTCCCAGAAAAATTAGCAATCCCTTTCGGCGTTAAAATCAGATGCATGTCAAATACCTTAGCACTAGTTTGCACAACGATGCGTTTAAAGGCGATACCCTTTATCGCTAACAACAAATCTTCCAGCATCTTTCCATTCTCTTCTACCATCTGTTCTTGGCCTGCCCACATTTCCCCATCTGGTCCATTGACTTCCGTATACGCAAAGTAGAATGCAAAATCTACTTTCACAATGCCTTTGCCTCTCAAAATTTTCTCGATATTTTCTTTACCAGTAAGTAAATGATAGCGATGTGCTCAATGGTAGGTGTATTGAAACCCTGTGGCGGTCGTCGGGATAGTGCATATTTTGGACCACCGTTGAGGATTCTGGGATAACATTTGCAGCATGTACTTCCCGCTGATTCCATTTGCGCCAGCCACGAGAGCTGTGAGTCCGGTTTCGTTGAAGGTTGGGAGGCCAACACAAGGGCCATTGGAGGTGATTACTGTATCCATTTTGAGAACTTTAATCGAGCTGCTAGGGATTTAACGTCGATTTATAAGTATCGTGCTTGATATTGGGTTTTTAAAAGAATAACGTCACTGGTGCCACCAGTGTGGTGGACAGCGCCCAGGTGGACTTTTGATTTGTAAGTAATGTTTATTCTACGGGTCAGCCTAATCGCCCCCATTAAAAAACCCTTAACAACGGGTACGCTACTGTAAAGCATATACTATTTTCCGACAGTGGAATGTGAATTCGCCAGATAGTCTTGGCCACTTGGCTTCGAAGTCTATAGTGTAGCCTAGTAAAATTTATCGCGAAATTAATTAGAGAAATTGATTTGTTAACACAATTCTAATTGATCCGTTTAACATTGTCAAAAATTCATAGGAAGTCTATTCACAAGCCTAGGAAAGTTTTTTTTACGTATCAAGAGGATGTGAACAGTGGGACAGTGAGGGAAGTAACTTCATGCATGTCAAAATCATAATCGTACGAATACTATCTCGCTAAAAACATGTTTGCTAGCCTTAAACCATTTTATTTCCTGGACTCCAATCTACCCTCTTATTTCTAGCTACCGACTTATATACCGGAATCACCCTGCACAAGATCATCATCTGTTGCATACGTGTCCCAGGAAGCACAGGTTGAGTTAATGCTCGTCACGTCCATCAATGCAACCATCTCGGACTCACGCTCTAAGAGCTGGAGAGCGAAACCCTCAGATGCGTGCCAGGCGATGTGGCAGTGAAGAAGCCATGCCTGAGAATCATTAGTTAAATAATCAGAGCTCGTGTTAGGGGTGGTAACTTACACCAGGGTTGTCGGTATAATAAGCGATCACCAAGTATCCTGAAGCAGGCAACATTGCAACATCTCTCCTTGGTCCATTGGTTGTCTGCAAAGTCGTTGTATCCGCATCAAAAGTACCCGTCCCGGACGCCAGAACCCAGAAATCATGGCCGTGCAAATGAATTGGATGGGCTTGCGCAAACGTGGTCGAAATAACAAAGTATACCCATTCATTAGCTGTGGCTAATTCCACAACTTGCTCATCTGTAGTGAAGGAAGTGTTTCCTTCTGCGACAGCGAGAACTGTTGGATAGTTCCATTCGGAGACAAAAGAAACACCATTCATGTCCCAGTTTATAAGGTTGGAGCCACGGCCAAGTGTGACCGCATAGTCGTCGTCGACTGAAGGGTCGGTTGAGGCAGAGAGTGCAAGATATGGCACCAGAGTGGTGATGTCTTCGTCATCGCAGGAATCGCTGAGAGTGTATGAAGAGGTTGTTGGGTCGTCGGTTGAGGTGCTGTCATAGCGAACTATGCCGAGAATGTTATCCACGTTGTCGTTGTCGGAGCAAGATTCTTGGGGAATGGCTCGCATCCAAAAGTTTCCGGTGGTTTCTGAGGCTGTAACGATGAGGTCGTATCGCTGTCCCATGCCGATACTCACATCTGTTGTATTGTAAGGGACAATTGGGACAAAATCTGTTGCAATAACCTCTAATGTATGGTTATCAATCGTAAATCGGAAGTGAGTGTCCGCTGCTCCATTCACAAGACGAATTCTATATCGAGTTCCGGACACAAAAGTGGTCTCAAATCGAGATCCAAGATCACCGTAAGTATTAGTACCGTTGATGAGGCAGTTATCCAGAGTTGGGGGGCCGGTGGCTGCAGCTTCAATTGCTAGCTGTTCAGCAGTCTGATGAGACCAGTCATTGAGGAATAGAGGTCCAAGATCTTCGTCATAATTCGCCGTGGCTGGGCCGTTGATCTGGATTCCTCCGAAGATACCATCCCAAGCTTGCACAGCAAAATGGCTGTGGTACCAACTAGAACCGTACTGAGTTGCGCGCCATGTGTAGGTATATGTGTCGCCAGGAGCAATTGGGCACTGAGTTATACTTGGGACGCCGTCCATCTGATTGGTGTAGTTCTGTCGAACACCGTGCCAGTGTATAGTAGAACCATTGTTCGCCATGGAGTTGGTGACATGGACGACTTTGGAGAATTAGTTCAAGAACGGACTGTCCAATTGAAGGAAGTACTCACCAACAGTATCGCCCCAATCGGCAATAATAGTTGGACCAGGAACTGATCCATTAACGCTCAACACAATTCTGTCCACGCCATCTGGAGCAGCAGTCGCATTTTGGATGTTGAAATAATACTCGCGAGTGACACCTGTATCAGGTACGACATCATAATAGTTGGTGGAGAGGTCGTAATCCCCCCAGCAGGATCTATCGGAGGCGCTATTGGTACATCTTTTTGAAAGACTCTTGGCAGGAGTTGCAGGCTTGGGAGCTGCAAGAGCACCAGAAATGGCGGTAGAAATCAGAAGAAAAGAAGAAAAGAACATTTTGGCAGAGATGAGGCGTAGTTGTAAATGAAGGAAGAAAGAAAGAAAGGGAATTGATAAGTAGCTGACTGGCCACTCCAAGTAGAAGATGGAGGAACGGGATGATAGCAAGAGATGATGATGATAGTGAAGAGATTATTTTACGACAGATAGACCTAGACTTAATATATGTGCTTGGATTGGAGGTCTCAATACCACAAGGCCTCTGAGCTATTCTCGAAAGCGATGTCAAAAGGCTTAGTCGCTGTTCCCGATCGAATTCGCGTACCAAAATAGAGATCGCCAAGGCTTTCGAATCTTTGAAATCTCCTTACGACTCGACTCACTAGAGCTTGTCCTATCAGGTATGAACGACAATTGCTGATCTGGAAAGGCTCAGAACCCAAACTGCAACGGCCCGGATCCTCATTCATTATTGGAGGTTAACCCCGCGAGCCGTCGCGTAGCTGCTAGCGGAGATACCCAATTGAGGAAATTCTGCATGAGTTCCCCAGTGAAATTCCATCATCAGCCTAGGGGGAAAACCTGAAATGGCATCACCGCATTGAGTCGTTGAAATGTTGAAACATCTGAGCCGACGTATACCCATAACTGCTAACGAAACATTTCGTCCGAGCAGTGAGCACAGGCTGCACAGCACAGCGTGGCGGTTGTCACCAGGGTTCAGACGCGTCAAGGCCGGAAGAGGCGTGCCGAGCAGCTCGCAAGGAGTTTTAGGAGTGAGGAAAGGAGAATACTTGAATTTAGGTTGAGGCTGAGTAGGGCAAGGCTTGCGTTCGCTGTTCCCCCTGTCAAGCGAGATCTTGAAAAGGGGCAAGAAGCTCGGACACGTCCTAAACAGGACTAGTGCTGGATACTGCCACGACGACTCCTCTATCCACCTAACCCCGCAAGCGGGCAATTCATGGACCACGACATTTTCAAGTGTAGTTCTGCTACCCTGGAGAGAGACTTTACTACCCTCGAAGCTTGGCTGTCGGGCGAAGAGTCCTGTTCGGACCGATCAAGATCTAATCTGATCTTCGCAGCTCCAGGGGTGTTTGATGTGTTTCGTCATCTACGCGGCAATGCAGTTCCGGGCACGTGGGACCCTCCCCTGAGTGTCCTTCATTTCAGGGGAGTACCAAACACTCGCCCAATAGGAACTCCAAATTTATGCTTTACCCAGCCACACAAAAAAGTCTTACGAACGACAAGCTTTTGCACATGTCTTTCTAATTTTCTATTCCAAGACCAGGATCTGTCACTATTTACGTGGTACGTGCGTGGCAGCAACGTATGCAGACCCAGTTTGAAGCCCTCTTCCCCCCGTAGGTCCTGGCCCGTAATAGCCCCTTCCCAAATCAGGCTTTGAAAATAGTGAAACTACAGTAGATCTATGCGTACGCAGCATAACTCTGAAAAAACCATTTCTAAGGGCATTTTAATATAGATAGCTTGTTTCTCTACGCAACTCACATTGCTCCCTATTCCATCTCACTTCTCTTTCAACCGGTACCTGACCTCATTTGCTCTCTTCCACTTGCTGAAGCAGTTCTCTTTTATCAATATCTTCTGTTTCTTTTCTATATTTATCACCATCATTTGAAATGAAGTTCAACGCTCTCATCGTTGCCCTTCCTTTCCTGGCTAATTCCTGCTTTGCCATCCCTCATTCTAAACGTGCCGATTTGACCGATGTAACTCTCTATGCCTATGGCACCAACATTTCTGGCCTGCCTGTTTACTTCGGCAACAGTGATGGTAAGCATTCTTGCATCAATTTTTCAAAATCTCCGCTCTACATCATCTCGTTACTGTAAAAGTTGCTCACGCATCTCTCTAGGACTAGCATACATCACTTCGAACACCACCGCCCCAACGACCCTCTCCTCCATCACCTGGGACATCCCTAGCTCCAGCGATCAGTCCTGGAATGTCGCAACCTTAAACAGCACCACAGCTGGAACATTTTATATCATTGAGGACGGATTTAATGCCGCGGGTTTTATTACCTCCAACACCACTGTCACGAATTCTACCACTACCGGTTTCTCGTTGTTTGGTGGACAGGTCGTCACTACTGAGGGAGACGTATTGGAGGCACAGTTTTGGGCCAAGACGACAGATACTGATGGTGTTTGGAGTTTGATGTGGAATGAGGATGGAACGACTCAGGATGACAGTACCCCTGTTGTGCTGAAGCGTATTGCACCTGCAGCCACTGGTTAAAGTAAGGAGCAAGAAGTGTGCGGAAAATGTAAGGTATATTTTTGGCAGCGGGCTCAACTCTTTTCCATAGGCACCAAGAGATCAAAATGTTCAACTCATAAATCTATACCAGATAGTATTTTATCCTATGCTCGGTTTCAACGGCTTACATCCAACTTAGTACGAAAATCTTCATTTTGTTATATTGACGTCACACCAGAAAAAGCTCGTATATATAAAGTCCTCACATGATGCCTCCGGTTTGTGTGATGGCACTTTTCAGATAATCAGTACAAAATTAAGACAACTGCCTATGTAAAATAGACATTCCAAACTTACTTGGGCCACAAACTCCTCACCCTTAGATCGTCATTAATCCTAACCTCTTCCATAGCGTCATCCACGAATCCCGGCGAGTAGACAACTCCTATATCCTTGACAATACTATCTCTTTCCTCCTTTCTCACCACACTCAGCCCTGCAAAACTATCAAAAATACACTTGTCTCCTTCCCCAGCAAGATAAACAGCAACACTGGCCAAATTATCCGGTTTCCGTAGTAAACCGCCAACCCCACTTGGTTTCCTGAATATTAGGACCACCGTCGTTATAATCATCAATGTAAGTATAGCCATAACTGCGTGGTTACAGATCGTATAAGCTAGCTTTATAGTTCCGAAGCTAAATGGTATATTTGTGAGAAGCAAGGGAAGGAATTCTGTTGGCAATGAGATAGCGCTCACGATCGCAGTGAGATAATGGTGTCTGCGAAGTAATCGTATAACAGCCGAAAGAGGAGATTGCCACGTAGGAAGAAGGATCAAATCCTGGGGCGCAGAAGAACCTTTTAGGAGACGAGCATACGGTGTCTTTCTGTGAATATCTGGGAGTCGTCTGTCAGTAAGATCTTAAATGCCAAGCAATCGGAAGGATTAAGGGGGATGAATATGTACCAGTATCAATCCTGGACCAGAAAAGTTTTACAATTATACCCACTATGGACATCATAAATCTCACTCCGATCCCTCAAGAATCCATAAATATTTCGAATGAAGTTGGATTGGCCTGCCGCGTTTGCGCCGCTCCAGTGGTAGTATGAAATCAAGGCTAGGAGGCCACCAAAAGCCAGAAATGCCGGCACCAGTAAGGCTTTTCCCTTCATGGCTTCCCAGAACGTAGATGTCCTGGGAATCCCATGAAGACTGCGGGTCTCCTTCTCTGGTGTCTGTTAATTCATTTCAGTCTCCTATGTCGAGAGAGGGCCATATCGCTGTCTTTTCCCAAATAATGTTGAGCCTTCTTCAGATCCATCATTCATAGAATACCGTAAGCACTTGTCCCATACGCCGCCGTAAACCCCGATAGCACGAATCTCCTCCACTGCAAGGCGTTTTTCAAGTCTTAATTTCCGATTGTGGTTTCAAGTGCCGATAATGATTTCAGCCATGGCGATTTGTACAACAATACCCCTAATCCAACTATACTCAATGGCTCCAAAAAAAACGCCAGATGATCGTCGTAGGTTGAAGATAATGATGAGCACCAATAGAACAGCCACAAACGAAAGAATGGCTTGGATCATTCTAGCGAGGAGAGTGTAGACACCCCACGTTGCAAGACATCCCACTTGCGTGTTAGTATAACATCCTGTTCCGAGACTAACAAAGAAAGCATCGGATGAAAAAGGAGCGAGTCCAAGTATGGAGAGTGAGATGAATGAACTCCACAGTGGAATGAAATGACCTCGATAAAGCGATTTGAATGGTATGGTTACAAAGAAACTAGAAGCGTAGTCGAGGCAGAGAGAGTCTCGTCCAAGAGCACCACTGTGTCGATGAAGGTGGTAGAACGGTTCCATTTCTCGAATCGTGCTGTCCAGAATGCGCCATGGGATTGTGTATATGATAGCCAGGATAAGATGGAGGAATGAAACATATATGTATTGCCCAAATGTGATCTGAGGATAAAGAGTGATGCCTCTGTTAGGCCAGGCCAGATAGGTTCCGGTTTAATTGACAAGGGTAGAGGTAGGATATGCTGAATTGGCGATAGCGGTAACTTGATTTCTGTAGAATATTTCAGTTGAATTAGCATAATGTTCGGTATGTGAAGCTGTAAAGACGACTAGGTTGGGTGAGTGATTGGGACGCACCCTTGAGTCTGTGAAGTATACAGGAGAGTGGCAAGCGTATTACCACTTACAACTATTAAAACAGGTGCTTTGGTCAAAGTTTCGGTGTCAATACCTGTCAAGATTGGTGTTACTACCAATGTTTGACCAGCAGTTATTATTAGAATTGGCAGGGGAAACCCGGTTGTGTCTATAGTGATACCCGGATAAGACTGGGTCGATATTTGTCCACCAACGAGAACGAGAGTGAGATCCGGAGTTCGACTTGGAAAACCGGAAGAGACAGGGGTAGATTGTGATGATGCTTGACTATTGCCACTAGTATTACTAGGCTTAACAGCTGGTGATAAAGAAGTCGTTTGAATTAGCGAGGTAATGGCGGTGTTGGGGCTTGGAAGGGTTTCGGGTACAGAGATTACGTTCTAGAGGCTTGGTGTGGGAAAACTAGGAGACGAAGCTGGAACAAACAAAGTTGGAGTGATCAAGCCGTTGCTGGAGCCGCTTGAAACTGTCGTTATTGACAACGGAAATGAGGCTAGGGTGGAAGTCGTATCAGCTGTTGTGGAAGGCAATGTTGGATCCGGGGGAGTGGTAATTCCGTTACCAAGGTTGAGACCGGTATTGTTTGACGTGTGGCCAAATGGTTTCCGAGTAAGAGTACTTATAGTTGAAGATTGATGACTAGTAATTGAAGAGGGCACTGAAGATGTTAAATTTGTGTCGCCTATATAGCGTCAGTACTCCTCAGTTTGATTTCAAATATTTATATCGAGCATCGAAGCGGAATCGCAAGGTAAAATCAAAATGGCTTTTAACATACTATTTTGTCGTGGCTGTAGGGCCGCCCCCTCAGAGACCTCGGGAAAATATTCGTACCCGTATCTCCAAACCCATCAACTAATGGATGGTTCGGAATCTGACGGTATCTAATTTCTGTGATGGCGATCAATGTAAAGGTGACAAGAAAAAGCGCCAGAAGGACGGCCGTTCTGGTAATGAAGGGCTTGTAAAAGGGCCGCGAAGCTGAGTTAGAGATTTAGTAGACGAACCGTGAATTGAACGCTTAACATACCGTTTATTAGACGCTTTATACTTGCCTGATAAGTTAATAAGTCCGTGCCCCCCCCCCTAATAGGCCACCCTTTTATACTAGAAAACACTAAAAACAGCGATTTTAAGGCATTTATAACTTTATAAAAGCTTAATATAATTATTTANANCTTAAAATATAAGACATCTATATATAGGTCACTTAATATAAAAAATATAAAAATTTTTAAAGGACGCTAATATCTTTAAATTAACTCTTAAAGTTAAAAATATTTTTTATATCTAATTTATATATAAATTAAATTTATTAATAAAATCCTTATTAAAATATTTAAAATTAAAAGCTATATTTTTATTGATTTTATATATAGGTAATTTCTTAAAAATAAACTTTTTTTNAATAAAATAATTTATAAATAGAGTTTTATTTAAGAGTAAAAACAATCCCTATATAAAATTTTAGTGACTTTAAATAAAAAGCTATTTTTAAAATTATTTTATTAAAAAAAAGTTTATTTTTAAGAAATTATTTATATAAGTAATAAATAAAAGTTTAGTTTATAATTTTATTATTTTTATTTAAAAAGTTATTAAACATTTCAGTTTATATATAAATTAGGTATAAAAATTTTTATATTAAGCGAACTATATATAAATATCCTATATTTTAAATTTGAAATAGTTATATTAAACTTTCGTAAAGTTATAAATATCTAAAAATCGTTGTTTTTGGTGTAAAAGGTGTCCCAAATAGGGGGGCACGGACTTGCAGTAGATACGGGCCTGAGCTTAAATCACGAGGACGACGCCGTACCTTACCTTGAGGAAAGAACCCCTTAACATACAACAAAATGTATTTCCAACAAATGTAAATTCCCCAGTACTGGTCTGCGATCTGCGCGCGGCACTCCAACAAGCTGTCACAGCCTAAACTGGCCTGCGATCTGCGCGCGGCACTCCAACAAGCCGCCACAGCCTAAAAAAGGCGACCGTCGGCCCCGTACAAATCCGCACACCATTTCCTACACAAACGAGCTTTCACGACAATCCCCTCCCAAAAACTACTTTGCTGATCTCAGGCCCCTTTGTGGCTCAATTCGTGTTCAAGCCAGAGATCATCAATCAGCCTTTTGGGGGTAAACCTTTTGGGACATATAGGTTGATGATGGGGAGGACGCTCCGTGGAATAAACGCACGGCTGTGTCACGTAGAGTGCGGCATAACTGTTTGTATAAATTTGCAATAAATCTACGTCATGTCTCTTGATGGTAATTCCGGGGAGTGATTCCCACTGGTTGGGTGGGGGATCGACACCTTGCCTATAGGTAAAATCGCCCTCGTCTCTCTCTACGGATTAAGTAAGTGACAGACAGCTATCCTAGGTCCCGTCCGTCGTCACCTGTTTGTGAGAATACTTAAAGCCACCCGCCCGCCTTCGCTCCTACTTCCTTTCCTATACTCCCAATTCCAGAACCAGAAGCAAGCAGGCAAGCAATTCCTTCCCATATTCGTTTCTTTTTCTCAACCCACCAACCAACCTACCAACCACTTTTCCCAAAAACCCAAACTTGTTATTCGGAAAAGAAAAGAGAATAAAATGCGCTTCTTCTCCCCTCTCCTCCTGCTCACATCAACCACGGCCCTGGCACAAAACTGCAGCATCAAAGGCTACGACACCGGTAAACACCCGGCCTTTCTCGTCAACAACACGCTCACGACACCTGCGGCGTGCAAGGCCGCCTGCACGGCTGCAACCGTGTCGAAATGTCTGAGTTTTGCGGTTGGGGGGGCGCCCGCCTGTTTGCTGTATAATGTTACGGTGGATGGGAATGTGAATGTGGTGGCGGCGAGCACGTTTACGTTTTGGGATAGGGATTGTGTTGTATAGTTGGAGGAGGGAGGGGAATGGTAGAGGAAGGGACGTAGGGCAAGTGTTGGAGGTGGTGATGGGGTGGGATTGATGGAGGACGGAATGGGATGAGATGGTATATATGCGCTTGTGGGAAATAGGTAGCTGAAAATAATGCTGGGAGAGAATGAAATAAAATTCGATGATACTATGGACTTGTTTTGACCCAAGCTCGGGGATGTATTGAGGTGAGGGGTATGGTGGGGTAGTGGGTAGCCCCTGAGCCCCTGAGTTCTGTAAGCGAAACTTTGTAAGTTTGCGGTGAAAACCCATAATCGCAAAGAGGTGAAACGGGAAAAAAATATCAAAATAAACCCGTTACTTTCCAATTAATAGGCAATCCATAATAACCAGATCTTAACTTCAAGGCCCTTAATACTCGAACCTTTTACCACCAAACTTGAATTGAGTAATTTGTTGGAATGTTGAAACATTTTGAATTGTATATATACACTTGAAAATCCACCCTAAACCCTTCTCCGCCAAAAATTGTGATCAATGATAGTAAGAATTTTAAAAGCCACACTGTTGTCCTCACCCTCTACTTTCAGCCGCAAGAAATGGCACTAGGAAACGACCACATCACTGCCATAAATGCAGTAAGTGCCATCGTTGCCACTTCCATTCTCGACAGGCTCTTCAGAGTTGTCATCAGTACCAGTGTAAGTGATGCATACATCTGTGACGCCCGAGACCTGGGAGTTGGTGATTGTTGCCGAGTCACCATAGCTGGAATTGATACCTATTTTTCGCATTAGACTTTACTTGACCCTCGAAGAAAAACCAGGAAAATGCAAAAAGAAAAGAAAACATACCAGCAATCTCCTTTCCATCAGTAGCGGTAAGGCCATCAATGATAAAATGTCTCTCGTACATCGTCTTGCAGTTCCTACAAGATCTGTACAGCTTGCGGAAAGTATCGACCGTGAAATCCGAAATCGAGACTGTGCCAGTACCGTTGTGCTGCACGACCTTGTCCATAGCCCCAAAGGCGCTACCGCTGATTATCTTGGTGGCCTCTCCGGCATCCTGGTTCTTGATCGAGAAGGCGTCTTCGCAGACAGCGCTCCACCAGACGTTGGCGAGTGTGCATGCTCCCTGGCAGTGGACACCTTCGATTTGATTAGGTCCGATGATGACGTGAGAGAGAGAGCCGCCGTTTTCAATCTGGAATACGGCGCCCGAGTCGCCGCCTTCGGATTGTCCTGTGCACGACACGCCGCGGTCGAAGGCTACCATTCCACCGTCGAACGAGCCACGGCAGCAATGGTTTGAGCAGTAGAGAGAACGGAGGTTCCAGAAGAAGCAGGGAGAGAACCATCCGAGGAGCCGGAAGAGCCCGATAAAGAGGTGCCAGAAGCCGCAGCGGATGTTGCTGTTGAGTTTCCGCTTGCCTTACCTGTTGCCGTACTCTTGGATGCCTTGGATGTCGCAGTCGCGGCCGCGGAGTCGCTTCCAGAGCCCGCCTTTGCGGAAGAGGTTGATGCGGATAATTTCGTGGCGCTGGTCTTTGCGGCTTTGGTTGTTGAGGATGCGGCGGCGATTTTGGCGGCTGCGGCTTGAGGTCGAGGGAGGAGGTAGAGGAAGAGATGTCTTCGTCGCAGTCGCGGGCTCGGAGGCCGTTTTGGGGGTGAGAGGGGGCGGCTGTGACGCCGAGGGCGAGGGCCAGGATGGCGATGTTGATGGTGGAGTATTTCATGGTGAGGGAAGGTGGTGAGAGTTGGATTTGAAGGGGTTATGTCAAAATGTTATGCTCAGCAAAGATTGAATGAATAGTGCTCACAGAGCTGCGAAGTGTTTGGAAATGCGCGGAAAGAAGAAGGTTGAAGTGAAGAAGCTTGAAAGAGCTGTTGGAGAGAAAGGGACTTATGGCAGGAAACTTATGAGATATTTGTACCTCTTACCTCTACTCTACCAAAAGTGACCCGAGCCCGATAGTTTTGCGGCTCTGAGAAAAAAACACGTCCGCATCTCTATAGAAACAATTTCTTAGAAACCAAAACGTTGTGCGGTTATAATTGACTAATTAGTATGAAGAATGCCAAGTATGGGTCTGGGGGCAGTGAACTCTTTAGATGTCGCTACCAAGTGTGGGGAGGAGCCACCGAGTTGGGTTGCTCGTCTGATATTTGGT